>JAMQGT020002678.1:0-123208 GCA_024447675.2 Pterophyllum scalare
TTTTCATACCTACTTCGTTCAGTTACGTATTGCTAATGTATTAGATCACCTGTCACAAAAACAAGAAAACAAATATTTTAGAAATTGGTCAAAAACTTGTTTAAAACAAAAATGATATTGTTATTTATTAAGCAAACAACAAGCAGAATTCACATCTGTATACCCACATTTGTGCCGACACTGGACTGCTCAGCGAAGTCAGAAATTAATCAAGCATAAAATTCAACCATTAAAACTATTTTTTTTTTCTGCTCAGGAATACAAGTAAATAACTGTAATTTGGCCTCTTAATCAAAAAACAATAAAGTGCTTTACTATTTTTTCTGCTTTTTGTAAAAAAAAATAAAAATAAATTCACAAATAACAATAATAATTATATTTTAGCATGAAAAATATCATTTTGATCAAAGCGCTTCTGCATGCTGGTGGATAATCCATTACAGAAACATTAAAAAATCATTTTGGTAATTACCAGTACTGTTAATTTAAGGTTTATATGGCATAAACCTTACATTGGGTGGTGGTCTAATAGATTTGTAAAGCACTGTACTTTGGTCAGTGAAAACTGTGGTTTAAATATGCTTTATTAATACATTTTACTTACTTACTTACATACTTAGTAGTTATTAAAACAGCAAAATGCATTTTTACAAAAGTCTGTTACGTGTTCCATGTGGTAATCAAGAATGCCATCCACATAAACGAAATAACAGACATGTATTTGAACTCCAAAAATAAATGACTTTGTTTCATCTTTAATGTGAAACGTTAAAGATTAAATAAACATTTTAAGTGTGACTCATATAGAAACAGATTTTCTCTATTTGTAGCAAATGTCCGTGAAGAACAATGGAAGTTGCAGAAGAATTCGGTTAATTACCACATCAGGATCTCGTCCATCAATGAGAGTCAGGTCTTTCAGGGACCAGATCTCTGCCTTCTCATAGCATTCCTGTATGCTGGAGCGTTTGGTGTAGGATCTCTTGGATGCAGACTTCAGGGACAGAGATATCTGACATTGCACTATACATATCTGGACTTCTTTGTTTTTTGCAACTGCAGAAAAATGGGAAACAACATCACAAACAGGTGCACTGCAGCACCAGACATTTCATCTGCAAACAAGCCTTATAGGTTTAACACGTCCTGTAGTGCAGGTATGTGCAGCTTTTATAGGAGTGAGTTATTAAAAACATTCAAAATATTCATCTCAAAGAAGAACACGCAGGTTTGCTCCTGTATGAATGAAACGCGTATTTCTCGGCCAACAATAAAGCTGCTTACCTGAGGCACAGAGAAAATGTCTTCCATTCGATGGCTCTTCAATTTCAATAAACTCCACTAGTCTCTGTTTTGCAGGTCGAAACAAAACTCTCTGCATCTCCTCCCTCAGAAGAGACGACATCACTGGAGAGAGGGGGAGAGGAATCAAAGCTTCCCAAAACCAGCAACAGCAAGAAAGGAGAACAAAGAGAGCGAGAGAAACTCAAAGGAATGAGATATCAAAAAATACTGGGACACTGGAGAAACCCTGTAATCTGGCAGTGGCGGGAGGGGAGGGAGGTGGTGATGTTTTCTCCTGCTGAGACCTTATGAAAGCATGTGGGGTTTGTGGGTTGGTTCTGTGTGAAATAAGCTGTTACTCTACTGGCAAATACACACTCACGCACACATACACAGCCACACACAGTCCACTCTGTATTGGTGTGGTTTGATGATGTATGTTAATCTTTGATTGAAGTGCTGCGTTCAAACCAACATGTCCAGGAGTGAGTGAGTAGCAAGGGGGCAATAAAAGACCAAACTCTAAATCATTTGTGTTTTTATTGATTCAATTAAGATCCATTATGTTATGAAGGTTTCCTGCAAATATGGATTTCACTCTTGCATTTGTAGCTGACAAAAATATCTTAGACACTATTTGTATTTCATAGTTGGATTTGCATTTGAATTTAATATTTCTTATTATTGTTGATCTGCCCAGCGTAGAGGCAGTAACTACTGAAAAAAAAAAAGGCACGAAGTAGTTCTTCTCATATGAAGATTACTGTTTTTGTGCGCATTCCCTGGCAGATGAAATATTAAACTAAAAGCTAAATTAACTGTGGTTCCGCGTGGTCGCATGTTCCATCACATCACAAATGTAACAGACGGTCTTGCTTTTTTCTTTTTGTGGTCTTTCGGCCTCTCCTCCACTCACTCACATATAGACACTGATATATATTGTGGCAAAGAGCCCAGTGTTTGTCCGTGATTAAACGGTTGTTGTGTGGGAAACGGATGTCCCACAGCACTCTGCATGGTTTCCATTACCGTGTAGTAATTCAATCTCTGACAATATGTACAAGTACAGTGAAGCACTTATATGGGGAGATGGGGGGGGTGACTTTTATAAACATACAAAGGAAGCTGCTTTAGTGGTCATGGCTCCACAAGATAATTTGCTAGAGATGCTGGTGGGTGCAGAGAACATCATTTTTACACCTATGAACATGTTTCTCTCCTCTCTTAGAGAGGAGAGCTGTTGATAGATTTTTCAAAACACTGTGGGAAGACTTGTCTACAGGCAAAACCACCCCAGGATGAACCAGACTGAAGTGCTGATTCGATTTGTTAGCAGGAAAAAGTGTGGCTCCATTGGATTTGTCACATTTGTGAAAACAAAAATGGGTCGCTCCTCTGCTAAGTGCTTTATTGTTGTTGTTGTTGATGGTTTTTGTGGGTGTTCGCTTGAAAGGCTTTTTGCCTCTGAGATGGAAAAATGAGCGGTGAGGCAGGAAGTATAGGGAGGAAAGGAAATATATGCAAGTGTTGAATCTTATGAATAACACATGAGGTTTGTTGTACTTACTTATCATTGATTTCTCCCAGTATATGTGACACATGCATTGAAAATTAATATTTGCACATTTATTGGGGTAATCCAAAATTTTAGAGTTTTTTTTGTGGTGTATGCTGTAATGCATAAGCACAAAGACTGCAGTGATTTCCTATTTGTGTTTAATAGAAATACAATGTTA
The DNA here is from genome assembly GCA_024447675.2 of Pterophyllum scalare. Lineage (NCBI taxonomy): Eukaryota > Metazoa > Chordata > Actinopteri > Cichliformes > Cichlidae > Pterophyllum > Pterophyllum scalare. Next base: position 3,021 of record JAMQGT020002678.1, read on the forward strand.
TTGTTTTCTGTGTTTAAAACATACAGGTATGCAATGGAAATCATTAGGATTAAACAAATACTGTTAAAAGGCAAGATGGGAGGTGTTTGAAATGCAGGGATGCCTAATTGAAGAAGACAAAGAGATAATGAATAGAGTGGAGCATGCAACAGCAAGGATGAGGAGATCAATTATGCAGTGATAGAAACCTAAATAATGATGGTTAGGAACATGAAAAGGCGAAGGAGGGTGCTGAAGGGGAAAGGAATGATTTGTAATAAAGTTACAGAAAGAGAGTGACATGAATGGTGCAGAACAAGTGGGAAAATGGAACGATGGAGAAAGCATGAAGCAAGAAGGAAGAAAGCAAAGAAAGAAAGAAGCAACAGAACATATGAAGTAAAGGGAATCCAGAATGTGAATATCACAAAAAGAAATTAATTACAGAATGACTGAACAGTACATATGCAGGGGTGCTCTGTGAGGGAAAGATCAGAAAGGAGAGAAAATAATAGGTAGAAAAATGGGCATAATCCTTTAAAAAAACAGACAAGGACTCATTTCAACATACTGCAAGAAAACTGAAAGTGATGACAGAGAGGAAAGTGGAGGAGCAAATGGAGTTCACACAGAGGAAGGAGGCTGACAATGGGAATAAGAAGCTGAGGGACTGAGAAAAATTAGCCCAGACAGGAGGAATGGATTAATCAGATACAGTATATTGCCAAAAGTATTCCCCTGTCTACCTTCACACACATATGAACTTGATGAAATACCATACTTAATCCACAGGGTTTAATATGATATTGGACCACCCTTTGCAACTATAACAGCTTCAACTCTTCTGGGAAGGCTTTCTACAAGGTTTAGCAGTGTGTTTATGGGTATTTTTAACCATTCTTCCAGAAGTGCCTGGCTCACAGTCTCACTTTCATTCATTGCAAAGGTGTTTTATCAGGTGCAGGCCAGTCAAGTTGTGCACTGGTTCATAGTTATGTTGGAACAGAAAGTGATCATCCCCAGACTGTTTCCACAAAGTGTCTTGGTATGTTGAAGCATTAAGAGTTCCTTTCACTGGAACTAAGGGGCCAAGCCCAAGTCCTGAAAAACAGTCCCACACCATAATCCCCCCTCCACCAAACTTTACACTTGGCACAATGCAGTCAGACTAGTACCGTTCTACTGGCAGCTGCCTAACACAGACACATCAATCAGATTGCCAGATGGAGAAGCGTGGTTCGTCACTCCAGAGAACACGTCTCCACTGCTCTAGAGCCCAGTGGCGGCGTGCTTTACACCACTGCATCTAATGGTTTGCATTGCGCTTGGTGATGAAAGGATTGGATTCAGCCACTTGGCCATGGAAATCCATTCCACTAAGCTCTCTACGCACTGTTCCTGACCTAATCTGAAGGCCACATGAAGTTTGGAGGTCTTCAGTGACTGATTCTGCAGAAAGTTGGTGACCTCTGCGCACTATGCACCTCAGCATCTGCTCTGTCATTTTACATGGCCTACCACTTCGTAGCTGGTGTTCCCAATTGCTTCCACTTTGTTATAATGCTACTAATAGTTGACTGTGGAATATTTAGTAGTGAGTATATTTCACAACTGGACTTTTTGCACAGGTGGCATACTATCACAGTACCATGCTGGAATTCACTGAGCTCCAGAGAGAGACCAATTCTTTTGCAAATGTTTGTAGAAGCAGTCTGCATGCATAGGTGCTTGATTTTATACGCCTGTGGTCATGGAAGTGACTGGAACATATTAATTTAATTATTTGATTGGGTGAGTGAATACTTTTGGCAATATCGTGTGTATGCTGTATAAGAGAGCTAAAGAAAAAGTACAATATAACATATAATTATTATTATCATTGTTATTATTCTTTTAACTGTTGTAACAAAAGAATTTTCCAGTATCCATCTGTTCAATTTCACATCATCACTGTCAAATGTGAAATTGATTTTATGATTGTTTGCACTGTGAAAACCATTACTGGATGATTGTTTTGATGTTATGTCTTATTACCATGTCATTTTCACCCAGAGACATTAGTGAGGAATGAGTAATGGACACAGGCAGTTATACTAAATGAAGTCAGAGTGATCAAGAGACTATTAAGCTGGTGCAAGGCAGATGTTTTAACAGAGACTTGTAGTAAGGAAAAGATAAGGCTAATTCATGGGAAACTTTTTTTTATGACGTAACAAAAAGAAGCTCTTTTGTCTCAGACGTGTAAAATTAAAACATTATAATAAAAAATGTATTATATATTTTGAAATATAAATATTTTATTCCTGTGACATTAAGTACTTTTCTGAAGGGGAAAATAACTTTAAATGTATGTAGTAGTCTTCAGTTAGGCATAGACATACAGCAAAGGTTATTTTTGGTAATTAAAATGCTTTTTTCTTGTTGTGCAAACTCTTCTGCTAATGTGGGCCTACCAGGATTTTCACAGGTCTATTTAACAAATTATTTTGGGTTTGGTTTTTTTTTTTTAGCTTTAAAATAGTTGTATTTGTGTATTATGGGTGGCATGCTGATGGAGTGGTTAGCACTGTCACCTCAGCCAGGTTCAAACCCTGGGTGGGGCCTTTCTGTGTGGAGTTTGCATGCTCTCCCTGTGTCTGTGTGGGCTTCCTCTGGGCACTCCTCTGGCTTCCTGCCACAGTCCAAAGAGATGCATGTTAGACTAATTAGGGATAAAGTGCTTGTAGAGGTGGTGAAGGTGGATGAGTTTAAATACCTGGGGTCAACCATCCAAAGCAACGGACAATGCACAAGAAAGGCAAGGTTGCGATGGTTTGGACATGTGCAGAGGAGAGATAGAGCATGTAAAATATAGAGCTGTGACACAGGAGGAAAAGAGAAAGACCACAGAGAAGATTTATGGATGTAGGGAAGGAAGACATGCAGAGGGTTCATGTGACAGAGGAAGGTGCTTTTGGCAGAGATGATCTGCTGTGGTGACCCCTAAAGAGAGCAGCTGAAAGAAGAAGTGTATAGAATAAAGCACTATATGAAAGCATGGTTAAATGTGAGTGCATTCCAGTATAAAATCAGTAATTATCTGGAGCAGATATGATCAGCATGTATCCCTGCATGAGTTTAACTAATAGCACTAATAGCTTGTAAATAAGCTGTGGCTTGTGATATTGTTGGATTAATGGTGTAATACTTTATCTGAACAAAGATACTTTGATATGATTTGTAGTATGTCTTGATAGCATCTTGTCCTAAAGACCAGTATAGTATCTATCATTGCAAACACATAAAACGGATACAGAACTCCAGATTATGCGTCATAAAAAAATGTTTCTAACGCCAAAAAGCAACTTAATAAAAAGTTAGGGGAACCTCGACACAAAATACGAACAACGTCATGGCCTTTAGAGCCTGCGATTGGATGTCGATAAAAGGGGAAACCCCTCCTGGAGGGCCATCCCTGCCCTGCTCTGCACCCCTCTGGCGGTCATCCAATGTCACATTCACAGTCCATACCCTGCAACACAAACTAGATTTTCACGAACATAACAGTGACATTATTACATTATTAGATGATGTAAATATATTATTTAAATAGATTTAAATCGGGTCACGCTTATCGAGCTCAGTGTTACCGAATTGCTTTTAAAAGTGTGTGTGTATGTGTGTGCGTGTGCGTGTATATATATATATATATATATATATATATATATATATATATATATATATATATATATATATATATACAGAGAGAGAGAGAGAGAGAGAGAGAGAGAGAGAGAGAGAGATTATTTTAACTGCGTTCATTTTTATTTTTCATTTCGCTACCTCAGTTGCTCGGACACTGGAGCAGTTTGTCTGCAAAAGCCACAAAAACGCGGAGTCATTTCCCCTTCGAAGATCACTCAGCGATTCCCTCACTTTTCCCTCGGCTACTGTACTTGCAAAATAGTGCGCCCTGCTGTCTCTATTGCGCATGACTGTACGTCGTAATATGAAGTAGGCCTCCTGTTTTTCTCCCCAACCCGAAGTCCTCCTGGCCCCCACCACCTCGCTGCAACGCTCAAGTAAGCAAAACACGGAGGCTGCTCTCGATTATTCGTGAAGGTAAGGGTTTTTTTTTAATGCATACGCGAAGCTGGCGGTGGTTACCGATTGTGAAATAACACGGCAGCCGTGGGTTGTAGACGGTGTTTTCGGCGTGCGGAAGCGGTCAGACTACAGAGCAGGCTTCGGGACTGTTTCCGCACGCTTGAGGGAGAGCAAGGCCCAGTGACCCACATTTGGAGCAGCCAGTGTCTATGTGTACGAGTGGGCGAGCGCGCGCACGTATCCTTGCCAGTGTGTGTGTACGCGTGTGCCCGGGCACCGTGAATGTGTATGTGTGTGTGTGTACGTACATCTGCCGCGAAAATGTTTCCACCGTCGTTGGTTTTAGATGTGTCTCCGCCAAGGATAAGCATGTTTTTGTCGGCTTAAACGAGGACCCTTGCCCCGCGCGGATGTTTAGGCTCAGCATTCTTGCGGCGTTTGAGGATCCGACGGTAATATTTTAGAGATTATTTCGTCTTCAATGTCAGTTGTTGCGTGACAGCTTCGGGCTCGGCGCCAGCTTGGTATAATAGATTTCCCCCCCCTCTTGTTTATTTTACAAACGTGAAATGCTTTACCTGTGAGTGTCATTCAGTGTTTTCAGTGTGTGAGCAGGAGGAAAAGGGCAGTAAGAGCATTACATCTGAGTTAAATTAGGCAGTTTTCGGTAGAAAAGCTTACTTAGCCTGCTAGCTAGCTATATGGGTTGCTCTCTTTTGGTTGTATAACTAACACCTGTAGCATTAAAAGGTATATTAAACGCTAGCTTGTCTTATATTATGGCTCACTGCTGTTTTGCGAGACGGAACAACATTCGGCCATGTTGCTTATATGAGAGTTAATTCATTGGGAATGGTGTACAGCGTCTTCGTCCAATGAAGAAGCTCAGTTTAACGAGGCTTCACTTATTGGCCATCAGGAAAACACCGACTGTAGGTCAGCATCCCAAAATACAGGGACCAGCAGTGCGATCTCCTTATGATGTTTCATGCACTTACAATGATAGGAGAGCATGTCGCTGAGTGGTATGCTATCCATAGGTGTTAGTGCAGTCTCTATGACCTCCCTGCCTACGCTCATATACAGCAAAATCCTCTTAGATGGCGTTGATTAAGTGGTGGTCTGTTGTCCCTGTGGTGGGACTGACTTGACGAGTTTAAGGGCAACTCCTTCAGACTAATCTCTTAAGAGATTACAAATGCTGAAATGTATATTAGATTAATGTACACTATTTTTACTTGAAAAAAGTACCAACATTTACTTGTTATTGCTTTTCAGTTGTAATGATTGGCTGGTTTTATTGTAAAGAGTACATTTTAGACTGTTTATTCTATATTCTACAAAAACCAACAAAAAGATTATAATAAATTGGTAATAATAATAATAATATGAGAAGTAAAACAGCAGATTTGTTGATTAACAGGAAATCAATCAGCAACAATGCTGATAATTCTTCTCTAGTCATTTTTCATGGAAAAGTGGCAAGCTTTTATTGGTTCCAGTGCCTCGATTGTGACAGCATATCTCTGTAAAATTACCGGACTGTTGCTCAGACAATTTGATATTTGTAAAAGCTATTTTGTGACATTTAAATAAACCCAAATGTCTAAGTTGTAAACTAATATAATGAAAGTTGTATGAACACCTTCTAGTTTGTTAGGCAGAGCAAACAATTTGAAGAAGACTTTAGGTTCCTGGTAAGTTTGAATAAGTTTTTTTTTTTCTGCATTTTGTAGTGGTATGACAAATATATTAATACAAAAATGGTTAATTGTAGCCCAGATTTCTTGTTTTGTACCTTGGAGCAACTAATGTTTGTATTCCTGCCGACCTTTAGAATTTATTTATTTATTTTTTGGCCACAGCGGCTTTTATTGACAGTGTAGATATGACAGGAAAGCGGGAGAAGAGATGGGGAAGACATGCAGGAAAGGGCGAGAGGACTCGAACCTGCGCTGCCTGTTTTCAGCCTCGTGGCAAACATGGTCGCCTGCTCCACCACTGAGCCACCCTGGCGCCTGGCCTTTAGAATTTGAATGCATGGTAAACAGTGAGTGCATGTCTGTGAATAAGTGTATGCTTTTTGTGTTGCAGGTGATCCGTGGCTCACACATACAAGATTTGCCAGCAACTCCAAGGCTACGATCTCAAGCAGTTAATTATACCCACAAGAGACATTCCGGGAAGTAAGTTAGATGATGTAAAAATATTGTAAGCACGAGTGTATTTCATTAGAGGGTGTTCTTTCTGTATTGGTGTACATTGTTCACCCTTTAACGATGTTGTTCCTTATTAAACTGGAATTTAAGGACATTAAGTCATAAAATGTATTTCTTTTTAATCTGTAACTTATGTAGAATTAATACTGTACAAAAAAATTAAAAGGAAGAAACTGCAATTTTAAAAAAAAATCAAGGTTCAAGAAATGGCAGGCAATACACTAGGAGATTATTACAAATGAAACTGAAATTAAAAAAATAAATATTCATAATGGTTTTTATCAATCATAACAGGTGATTGCTATACTGACTGGTCACCTTTAGGAAAAATAGCATTTGCTTTGTTATACTAAGGTCTGTGTCTCATTGCAAAATACAGATATGTAAGAAAATATTTTGTTTTTTGAGAATAATAATTTTTATGCTCCAGTTGCAAGTAGTTTTTGTAAATAGCATATTTTCCCTATCCCTATGGCAGTGCTAAAGATGTAAAATTACTAAAAGATGTTTCCAAACTGACTGGTTGATCCTCTCATGACCCTTAATTTGCACTCTGATTTCTCCAGCAGGTTTGCTTGACCACCATGTCTTTCCTGTGGTCTAGTGCCCTCTCATGACCCCAATGACCTCAACACCTCTTTTGACCCCAAACCCCTTCTACAACCCCTGAGAAAATACGTTAACTGAGCACGTGCATAAGCTGCAGTGAGGTAAGATGTGACTACAGAGGCACACAGAGGTTTAGTGTAATACACTTATTCTGGTTTATTAAAAAATTTAAAGGTTCGCCAGTGCAGACTGTTCTCTTTAACTGAGTACATTTTGTTATGCTGTAGGTGAATATATGTTCAGGCTAGCAGACGTTACATACATTGAAAATAATACTAGAGAATAAACACAAATACATCCTCAAATGCACAGACGAATGTTTCTCTTTTTCTATTTTCTTTTTTTTTTTTAACGAAATGTCAACTTTCAAATTAAGTTTATATTTGCATAGAAGTGTCCTATTTAGATTTGAGACATGATTATTAATTAATGTGTTTGTCCAAATAAGTGTGGGGTTATGTGTTTGCATGTATACAGCTGTAAATGTGTTTTTAAAAAAAGGAACTAATTGAGGATGGGAATCTTGAAAGGATAATGAAAAATGAAATGGATACAAAAGGGACACTCTTTTAAGGTTCTTATTTAAAGCTTGTTTTAGTGCCTTGAAAAGCAATAGGAAATATAACTGCAAGTTAAGTTACTACAGTACCTGTTCATTGTCTCAACAGGTGGTCTTCCAAATGCCTACCTCACGCCTAAAGAACAAATCACTGCAGCCACAGCCCTGATCAGCAGCCACCATGACATCAAGCATAGGGTATAATGCCACACACAATACCTCAAAATGTTGTGCAAGCTGTAAACTAGATATGTTCATAGATGCATGTACAAAATCTCAAGGTATGTCTGTAAACATTAGGTTAGTAATAGTGTTTAATTAATCAAAAGTTGAAAATAATTATTTTAATTTCTTTTAAATTAACATCTTACTTCAGTAGCTCTTTATATGTCTTGATTTTTTAAAAAAAATTTATTTTAGTTTTTTGCAGGAATTTTTTTCCCCCAATTTATAAAAAAAAAAAAAGATATGGATAGCATTTATGAGTCCTCATCAAAGTATTTTGACCCACATTAACTGAAACGTAGGAAAGAAGCACAGCCTATTACACAAATGTGCTTAATCTTCTTGGCAAGCAAAACACATTCTTTCTACCTCTCTCGCCGTCTCACTCACTTTTCTGTGTGACCCAAAAATAAACCTGCTCCTGGCATGTACCGTAGGAATTCACTCATTAGCCAACATCCGTCATTAACAATGCATACCTGCTGTCAAAGGGCCAACGCACATGCCCGTGCTCATGCACATGCACATGCAGGAAAACGTAAACAAGTCTGAAAAACTGTGACTGTCTGTAAATATGTTTTCCTTCTTCCTTCGTTAGGGATGATTGTAGCATCTTTGATGGGTTGATGGAAGAAGATGAAAAGGACAAAGCAAAACGGTGAGATAGACAAACTGGAAAGATGATTAGTGTTGCATGTACTTAAAAACATACATATCATATTAATTAAACTTGTGTACGAGTATAATTTTTTGTCCTAAAGTTTGTTTGTTTGTTTGTTTTGTTTTTTTTTGTACTTGTGGAAAAAATGTGAACCATTTAAAATGTCTTAAACTGTCTAATTAAAATCTGGTTTGGTTTATAGCGTGTCCCGTAACAAGTCTGAGAAGAGACGAAGAGACCAGTTCAATGTCCTCATCAAGGAACTCGGCACAATGTTGCCTGGCAACACTAGGAAGATGGACAAGTCCACCATCCTGCAGAAAAGCATCGACTTCCTGTGTAAACACAAAGGTCAGGGCTTTCTACCCACGCTCGTCTCACTTCGTGTGTTTTTGCTGAACACCTCACAGGGTGGATGTTGTTTTATTTTTAGGTTGATCATTCAGTTTTGTTGTGTACACTGATCAGGTACCCTCATCACGAGAGCTTGGTGAAAACATGTTTTTATTGCATTTTTATGGTTTTATGACATTTGGTACTATAATTATACAGTATTGAATATTAGTAAAAAACAATTGTGTATTTTTAACCTAGATAGATTATTTTCATATTTGAATTCTGCCTTTAAAATCATTTAATAATTTTACCTTTTTTATTAAAATTTTTCTGAAATATTTAATCAAATTGACTGTGAATTTTTTTTTCTGAAATATTTAATCAAGGTCAATTATTTTTTTGTTTTTATCTGGTATTGTTGCCTTGCAACATAATGAATATCAGCTTCCGCTTCACTGGTGCTCTCTTATCTAGTTTCTGTTTAACTGCCTTGTTTTCATTGTGGCCATAGTAGTCTAAAAATATTTTTCCAGCCAGGTGTTTACTGTTAACTTTATGCTGTTTTTGTTGCCTTTTCACGTGCGCTCACCTCATGTGCTCTTAGTCCTCCTTGATGTTTTCCCATGAAGTCCTTTTATTTCTTCAAATTCTGACCAAGTTGTCTCTCCTCTCTCCAGAAATTGCAGCTCAGTCTGAGTCAAGCGAGATCAGGCAGGACTTGGAAGCCTCCATTTCTTAGCAATGAGGAATTCACCCAGCTCATGCTGGAGGTCAGAAATCTTAGAATTTGTTCTGTAATCCTGCGTGTTGTGTAAAAACACAGGCTCTTTATTCATAGTTATTTTAATGCTGTGGTCAAAGTCACCTCAACTTATACAGTATGGGTATATTTTAAATAAAACTTTGTAATAAAGATGCGGTCATAAAATGTGACCCTTTTCCCCTGTTAAAATACAAGTTATAAGTATTTTCTCATTGAGGCCAATTCATGGGATTTCACACTGTTCTCTTTGCCCTTTTTTTTTTCTTTTTCTTTTTAATAAGGCTCTGGACAGGGTTTTTTATAGCAATAATGACTGATGGCAACATCCTTTACGTGTCTGAGAGTGTCACTTCACTACTAGAACACCTCCCGGTAAATAACACTTTTTTTTTTCTTTCCGCTTGTCTGTATTAGTCACATATTAGTTACACTTAATTATAACACAAGCTTTAATAGAATCTTATGTGTGGTTCAGATTAAACATGTCAAGGTGACCAGTGTGTACTGAAAAGGGGTTGTGTTCATTTATTTGTGTGTGTGTGTGTGTGTGCGCGCTTTATTAGGCGGACTTGGTGGACCAGAACCTGTTAAACTTCCTGCCAGTCGGGGAACACTCCGAGGTGTACAAGGCTCTGTCCACGCACCCCCCTGACCCAGAGAGCCTTAGCACTGATTACCTGAAGAGTGAGTAACACCCCCTCATCTTGTACCGTACATCCTGCTTGTTTCAAATGATTCAGTCTATGTTTTAATATGTCTGGTAGTTAAAACAGGATTCTAGTTATTATCAGATTTAAAAATCAGACAAGCAAAACTCGGATTTCTCAATGAATAAGTACATCATTTTAAAAAGTAAATACCTCTCCGGGAGGAATTCAAATTTTCAAAATTTTTACCATAGCGTTAAGGAGCAGTTTGTCAGACGGGAGTAGCTGGAGTGGACTGGACTGGACACGAATGTTGTGGAACACATAAACAACACAGTTGTAATTTTTTTTCCCCTAGGTAATTATAATTTTTATTTATGTTTTGTCTCAAGCTAAAAATCACATGGAGTTCTGCTGTCATATGCTGCGAGGGGCCATTGACCCCAAAGAATCCCGTGTTTATGAATATGTTAAGTTCATCGGCAATTTCAAGTCTCTCAATAACGGTATGTACCTTTCATTGCATGTTGCATTTAAAGAAGTTTTTCTTTTTTTAATTTACTATTTTGCATAACAAGCTTGCATGTTCAATTACAAACATAAAACTTTGTGCTTTAAGCCCATTATGCCTAGAAGTCATAAAGTGAAAATGAACATGTTTTTGAGCCATCAATCATTTACTAGTCTAGAAAGATATTGTTGTGTGTACTGCTTTGAGAACCACACTTCACATTCTTTGACGTGCTGAGCAAGTAATTCTGCTGCGCAGTTCCCAATGTGACGAGGAATGGTCTGGCAGGGGTGTTACAGCGGTCGCTACAACCTGCCTTCGATGACCAGGTGTGCTTTGTAGCCACGGTCCGGCTGGCAAAGCCTCAGTTTATCAAGGTATTATCCAGACATGAACTTAATTGATTCATTAATTTGTCATTTATTTATTAGTTACTTACCTCTCAAAACATTTTTTTTTTTTAAATTTCTGTAGGAAATGTGTACAGTAGAGGAGCCCAATGAAGAATTCACATCCAGGCACAGTCTAGAATGGAAATTCCTCTTCTTAGACCATCGGTAAGCACACAAATACACACATCTAGTTCTCATTACTGCAGTGATGCACTATTAGAGCAGGTTTTTGGGTGGTTAAGTTGCTGAGACACACACACACAGTTGATAAAGATGGTTGAAACACACATTCACACACACTTTATGATGTGAAAGGATCCAGGGATACAAGCTAGTAGGGGGAGACTTCCACAACATTTCGGGGAAATGTGCTATATAAAAAATAAAATACAATCATGTGGAATAAGATCGTTTACACTTAAAATATAAATCCTATTCTTGAGTCTGTGGTCTGGGAGACGATCTTCTGCAGAGGGGATTCTGTTTATCACGTTTCACATATGTCCAAACATTTGTTATTTTACTACATTTTATAACGCAGTGGCATAATAATCATTCTTGGTATATGTGTCTGGTATATGGTAAACAATTTTTTTTTAGTGGTGCTACATATGAACCAGTTATATTTCAGTTCTTCACAGTCCTTGAAATTATTTCCTCATTCAGATCTTCCTCCATGCTTCTAGTTTCACTTTTCAGAACACCAGAAGTTAAGAAATCATAGAAAAATCACAGAAAATAAAATAAATGTGTATGAAAATTTGTTGAATTCGTGACTTTAAGCTTGAGACTATAAAGCATCTCTCTACCAGAAGTATCTGTTCAGCAGTCTCACATCAGCAGCAGAGTGAGGATATGCTTTTTACTCTTTACAGAGCTCCACCAATTATAGGCTACCTGCCTTTTGAGGTTTTGGGGACATCAGGGTACGACTATTACCATGTGGACGACCTGGAGACGCTAGCCAAATGTCATGAACACTGTGAGCACTCGCTTTTAGTCAAATTCACTGAAGAGTTTTTGTTAAAGCCTTTCTCGTTTGACTGGTTGTGTGTGTGTTATTAGTAACATATTTGGCTGTTTCTGCCCCTCTTCTGTTCAGTAATGCAGTATGGTAAAGGAAAGTCATGCTACTACCGTTTCCTGACAAAAGGTCAACAGTGGATCTGGCTGCAGACACACTACTACATCACCTACCATCAGTGGAACTCTCGACCTGAGTTTATTGTCTGCACGCACACAGTAGTCAGGTACACCTAGTTGTGCACCCCCCCCCCTTTACAGGAAAATGTTACTGAAGATTTTTGAACATTGGTCTTTTTCCAGAACATTGTTGAGTCTGTGATAAGAAAAGGCTTTTCATGGATCTATTTTTTAAAATACTTTTTGGTGAAACAGGGTCTCACTCCCCCCGCCCCCCCTTTTTTTTGTCTAAAATGCAGCTATGCAGAGGTGAGAGCAGAACAGCGCAGAGAGCTGGGCATTGAGGAGGCTAATCCAGAAGTCACTGCAGATAAGGTGAGAAATAAGCCACAAAGATGCACAGTTACTATAATTTAAGAATATGTCAATCATAGGAATGAAATTATTCCGTCGAAAAACAACACTGTCATAGGAGTTGTAGCTTAAGACAAAGTCAAACTGAATTTGGATGAACTGAAGACAAAAACAAGAACAAAAATACTTTAGAGTCTGAATATAACTCATGGCCACCAATGTACACATGGAAATAAAAATTTCAGCCTCGGGAGCCTTTATATTATTGGATATCGTGTGAAAACATGTATATTTACTGTCAGATTTATGTGCTGTAAGCTCCTTTGCCCAATTACCTTTCAGGCTTGTAATTTTCACTTGTATGCACTCTGTTAGTTACAATGGAAAGACTAGCTAGTTTTATTTTTTTGAATAAACATATTTTTTCAGAGTCAGGACTCCGGTTCAGAGTCGCAGCTCAATACGTCCAGCCTGAAGGAGGCACTGGAGCGATTTGACCACAGCCGAACACCTTCAACATCCTCGCGGAGTTCCCGCAAGTCCTCATCGCATGTCTCTGACAACACCTGCACCTGTAAGGACACAGGCAGTTGCATGAATACTGTGACATTATACACTGGCATACTGCAAAGGGGAGGCAGTGACACATCCTTACTGTAGTTAAATACGACGACTGATACCTGTAGCAAGATGAAATGATATGGTGTGCAGGGTTTGAATATAACTCTTGGCCACAAATAACTTTCTCTGCAGCAACAGCTCCTAAGTTACACATGGACACAGCCACACCCCCTCGACAGTCACTGGCGTCCACCATAGAGATGGCATCACAGCGTCGGTCATCCATCAGCAGCCAGGTGAGGTGATATTTGCCAAAAACAGATGCATAGAAAATCCAATAACTTACAAAAACTATTTCTGGAATTGACTAAAACAGAAATACTTGGAATTCAACTCATGTTCCATGAGTTGAATTCCAAGTATTTCAAGTATTTCTGTTCAACAAAGTCGGAACAAAATCACCCTCTGTTACTGTCACTCAGAGTTCATCTGTCAAGTGAACTTGGGCGGTGGCTTTTTTTTTTTTTTTTTTTTTTAAATGGATTGGGCATGTCTGGTTCTCAGTGGAACTCTCAGATTGATATTTATTAAGTTTTTCACTGCTGATGGGAGAAACAGGATGATCAACAGACACATACAGGAACATGTGTTACACAGTCTGACCAACAGGTTTAGACAAAGAAATCCTGCTTTAAGACATAGAGCTAAACCTGGGTTACAGTGAAGGCCTGATAGAGCATCACTGGGGAAGTTACAGAGCGTCTGTTCAGCTGCTTTAAAGTCTGGACTGGCTGTACATAAAACTGTATGTGAGTTCATATTCCCAGTTGGCTGTGACATAATTTCACCATCTAAAAACATGCAATAGTCATGCTGTAGTCTTGATTTCAAACTTTAATTCAACGGTCAAGATTGATATGCTGACAAGGTTTCAGTAGGCCAGAGGTTAACATCAGGACAGCAGTGTCAGTTGGGATGGTGAGAAGGTTCACTGTCAAAGTGAAGATATACAGAGACCTTTATGTTTTGCCATATAACACTGAAAATGCATAATTACCACAAAATACGTGTGTTTTCTAATTGAATAAAGATTCTCCTCTTTGAGTGGGCATTAAATGAAAAGTGAAATACTTAGCACTGTTGCCTGAAGGCAAGAAGTGTCCTGGTTTGAATCTCAGTTGGGGACTTTCTGTGTGGAGTTTACATATTTTCTCTGTTCCTGTGTGGGTTTCCTCCAGGTACTCTAGTTCCTTATCACAGTCCAAAGACATGCATACTAGGTTAACTGGTGATTCTGAATTGCTCTGTGTAAATGTATGGCTTGTGGTCTAAAATGCTTTAAGTTGTCTGGATAATTAGAAAACCACTGTATAAATGCCAATCCCTTTTCCTTTTCATAAGAGTTTAAACCTATGCATGTAAAGTGGTGTAGGAGTGAAGGAAATTCAAGCACGTAATAATAGTTTTGTTTATTTTCCATATATTCGCAGTCTCTGAGCTCTCAGACCACAGGACAGAGTGTAGCTCCTGGCATGATCAATCAGCAGCAACCACAGCAGCTTCAGACAAATGTACAGGTGAGCCTGTGGTCATTTCACCACATAATGTGGAGAAGAACTCAAATGATTTGTCGACAACAGATTAATCAGATTTGCAAAAGGTTTTCAAATGTTTATATAATGTGTGCCCTAAGGTCTTGAACTTTGCGGTATTTAATTAACTAAATGATTAAACTATTACTGAAAAATACCACACCCATTAAAACTATGGACGCTGCAACCTAACTATGGGGTTAGATGTGAATTAGCCAGTATGTCCTAATTGTATACACATTGCACTGCTTGTTTTGTTTGTTTTTTTCGCCCCTCCGTCTGCAGCCGGTGATGGAGTTCTCAGCGCAGGTGAATGCCATGCAGCATCTAAAGGAGCAGCTGGAGCAGAGGACCAGAATGATCCAGGCTAACATTCCAGCGGCAGCAGGAGGAGCTCAGACACATCCAAGAGCAGCTGCAGAGAGTCCAGGGACAGGGTATCCAAGTAAGCTGGAGATCAGGGGTAAATTTTAGAAACTTTATTTCACAGCACAGGCAGTGGTGAGATACCTTTTTTTTTCTTTAAGAATGTAAATATAGTAATTTACCTACTTTTTAACAAATAATTTTTTTTTTTAGAGGCAAAACCAGCAATCTCTTCTGTCCGTCCTCGGTCCAGTGTGAACAAAGGCAAAAAGCAAATATCAGACTATGATAAAAAAGATTTCTACATAGATTCACACAGTACAACCGCACAAAGTGGCAGCACATTTATTTTAACAATAACAGAACGGAAATCTCGTCACGACTTTTACTTCCTTTAGTTAGACAAGTTTGACTGCCAAACATTTTTTTCTGCACTAAACAAGATTAGACTCACCTTCAACTGTGTTTACAATCTGATCACCACCAACAAAAGCGGCTCCTCAGTGCAGCTAGAAAATGCTCGAAGTCTTAGTGGTTCTAGTAGACATGGACACATTTACGGGCAATGGGAAGAGGCATTTGGAGGCTTTTAAAAATTCAGACTAGTCAGAAACGGGTATTTAACGTGGTTATGATGCGACGTGATTGAATGGCATGTAATACCTGTGGCAGTACTATTCGGGGGGCCAGATGGAAAGCTCTGGTGGGCCAGATGTGGCCTGCAGGCTGTCAGTTGACGTTCCCTGCTGTAGATGCATACATACTCAAAATTAAATCAAATTCAAGTTTGCTTAATGTGTCCTTGTTAATCGTAGTCTATCTATATTCCCAGTGTTACACACCTTCTGTTATCCTCTTATTCATTTGTTTTATTTCTCTCTATTCATAACTCTTCCTCTGTCTTGATATTGAAAGTTAATGTCTGTGTTTGACAGAATGGTGTATACAACTGCAACTAGTGTTTACAGCTAAATAAAATTAATGCCATCAATAATAATAATAATAAGAATAATAATGTTAGAGCCAAGAAGTAAGATTTAGGTTTTCCAAATCTGAAAAATCACTTAATTAAACAAATAAACAAAAAATGCAACGTCTATTCTTTTTCAATCCCAGTAGGTGGATTGTGCTTTCCCTGCTGTGCTGTACCTGGTTTGCATGACCTAGATCAGGACTGAGAATCATGCATGCATGCATTATGGATTTCTTCTATTCATAGGAACAGTGGCATAATTTCTCTGTGTAGATTATTCTGTTGTTACATATTACAGATTGGGTAAAAGTAACTGCACGCATTGTAAATCTAGATATCCAGACCACTGTGGCCTGACATTTAGTGTCGTCCATCCTAACAGATGTTGCTGCAGCAGCAGGGTGGACCGATGAATGTACAGCTTCCTCAAGTGGGATCAGTCCAGCAAACAACTACTTTGACCAGTCAAGTCCAGCAAACAACACTTAACCCCATCCATTCGGGAACTCAGCAGCTCACCATTCAGCAGCAAGCTCCTCCCCCTCAGCAGAACTTACAACAACAGGCCAACACCCTTACACAGGTGTGGACACGCACACAGACAGACTATGGAAATGCTATGAAAATGTTTTGTGTGTGTGAAAGTTAAGATCAGGTGAAAATGTGTGCCCGCCGCCTTGCATGTCCATGATTTTGTCATTTCTTTTTAATCTCAGAGAAATTGCCTGTGTGTATGTGTGTACTCTACATTTATCTTAATCTTATGTAAATTTATGACACTGTCAGTCCCATTTATGTGGAGAATTTCAGTGTTGAAATCTCATGCAGTTTGAGTTTTTAATAATATGAGACTTTAGAGGTTCAACAGTGATAGTGGAGTCTTGGTAAACGCCGTCTTTCCTTTAGTTACAGTATAAATTTCCATATTGTGAATTGTTATCTTGTCATGTAATTTTGAAGTCCATTCAAAACACCAAGGGTAACAAGAGCAAGACATTTTTCTTCCTGTTTTCATTTTTATGTCTCAAATGTAAAGCAGACAGAAAGCTCCGTAATTTTGAAGCTGCTTACAGACAACCATGTTTCACATACACGCTGATGCATTTTGTATTGTGTTTCAATTTGACAAAAACATAGAGGGAAAATGGAATAAACTGGAGCAATAATCCACAGAAAAGAGATCTCATGAACATAAATTAAAAGGACTTAATGTCATTCTCTTTCCCATTGCTCCTTTGTAGCCCCAGCGTCAGACCCAGCAACCTACCCAGGCTCAGCCCCAGACCCAGGGCTCTGTATCTGCTCCACTATACAACACAATGATGATTTCCCAGCCAGGACAGCCAAATGTGCTGCAGATCAGCACCAGCCTGCCACAGAACAACGCACAGCAAGGCACAGCTGTGGCAACTTTCACACAGGACCGACAGATCCGGTTAGTACATGGCAATTAAACCTGATTTTTATTATAATTACCATCTGACCTTATTAAGCACATCTGAAAAACACATACTTACTGTGATAGATAAAAATATTTTTTTCTTGCCTTACTCTGTCCAGATTCCCAGCAGGGCAGCAGCTTGTGACCAAGCTTGTGACGGCTCCAATGCATGCATGTGGTGCAGTCATGGTTCCCACCTCTATGTTCATGGGGCAGGTGGTTACTGCATACAACCCTTTTGGGAGCCAGCAGGTAAACACAATTTCATTTAAGTCAAAGAGGAATACAAAAGAAACAGTCTAAGGTTTTATATATATATATATATATATATATATATATATATATATATATATATATATATATATATATATAAATTCTATTTTGCAGAGTTTTCACTATATTGCGGGATTTTGATATATATAGGTATATGTATAACACCCCATAAATATGTTCATCACTCAGAGGAAGAGATAAGTTATGCCTTTAGCAGAGAAACAAGTTAGAGCCAAGGCGAAGATACTGTAGCACCTTCATCGCCATCAGTACTGCACAGCTACATAATTCATCATCTTTATCATTCAAGTTGTAGTAAGAGAGTGGGAAAGGTTTATAGGAGTGTGGGAAGGGTTTATAAAGCCTTGAAATATATATAAATAATAAAATACAAATATAATAAATCTAACACCGCTACTTCGCTGATTTTCATCTATCGCGGGGGTCTGTGGAACATAACCCCCGCGATGGTGAGGGGAATCACTGTAATGGCATAATAGCCTAGTAAATGCACCTTGCAAAAAATTTTCTAGGTATTAATAATTGGAAGGAAAAAGAGGCAAAAATGCTAGTTAACACTACAACAGTCTGGATCTGGAAATGATTAAGAGATATTCAGTTTGATAGCAAAATTATTTAGAGTTAAAAAAAAAAAAAAAAGCTTAACACTTTTAATAATTAATAATTAATTTGAAACCCAAAGAGGGCTTGAAGAGCCAGAGACTTACAGGTTATTGGGTAATTACTTAAATAAAAAATAAAAATGGGTCTCATATATTAATTATTAAAGGTGTAACTACTCATTCACTCTGAAAGCAGTGAATGAGTTTTATGAGAAAACCCTGTGTTGAGAAAAGTTTATTTCCTTTTTATTCCTTTACCTGACCATATTCTCTTTGTTGACACTTTGTACCACTTCAGCAGGGGGGGCAGACCCAGACCCTGACACTGCAACCAGCCCAACCACCCCAAGGACAGCCTGATGGCCAAAACCAGACAGCTGTAGTGGCACAGAGCAACCAGCATGGGCAGCAGCAACAACAGCAATTCCTACAGGTATCAGTAGAGGGCAGAAGATGTCGTTGATTTAGAGGGGGGACTTGGTTTATGTTTTACTGTACAGACTTTTCTTCATCTTTATGACATTGTGAATAGTTATGAAATTATATAACTACTCTTAAGAGTGTGTCTTATAAGTATATGCAGTATCATTTACACTTTAAGGTGTTCAATGACACTAGAGAATAAGCTGGATGAGAAGTAACGCCTTCATTGTCCAATATCATTGCATTATTTTGTTTCCAGGGCCCTCGTCTTCTCCACAGTAACCAGTCTACGCAGCTGATCCTGCAGGCAGCTTTCCCACTACAACAACAGGGAACCTTCACCCAGGCAACACATCCACAGCAGCAACAACAACAGCAGCAACAGCAACAACAACAACAGCAGCAACAGCAACAGCAGCAGCAACAGCAGCAGCAGCAACCACAATCTCACCACCAGAGGCACCAGCAGCAGCTTAAACCGCAGCCCCAGAAACAGCAGAAAGCCCCGTCATCACACAGGACTGACAGTGTCAGCAGCCAACAGCAGTGAAGTGAGGAGGAGTTCGTGTACAGCGAGAACATCTGGGTAATTGAAAATCTTAAGGGATTGCTGCGTACATTTGCTCCCAACCAACCCCCCAAAATCATTGCCCAGCCTTCCTCCATCTGAAAGGAACAAATCATAGGAAAGAGGAAAGTGAGTCCACGAGGGACTCGCCAATGACTGTCACCATGGCAACAGGATGAATTCAAATCCCCATTTCCCCTCACGAGAAGCGCGTTGTGTGGGGGGGCTCCAGTCTCTGTGAAAATCTGAATAATTACTTTATGGCCACGGTAATGACAGACGCTTTTTTTTTTTTTTAAAGGTAGGTCAAAGTGGACTGACCTTGTACAGACTTGCTGTATGATAAAAACAAAAACTTGTAAATATCCACCATAGCCTAACAAAACAGAAATGTAGTATTTTATATGATTGCATGGAAAAAATAACAGTGTAAGCTTTTATTAGTCGCTTTTAAAAAAAAAAAACAACAAAACTTTTTACTTTGTTCAAGTGTGGTCAAAGATGGAGCACTGACTGCTCTCTTAGACGCCCCCCTACCCCCCACCCCTCCCAGAGAAAAAAAAAAGTCCAGAACAAGGTTCTGTATGAGTGTTTAAAAATAATGGTTGGGCTTGGGTGTTTTTTGTGGAAGTTGTGTTTTTTTGATCACTGTGTCTCTGAGACAAAAATGGCTCGCTTAACTTTCTAATTACAAATTATATTTGGCAAGAAACTAGATTGCAGTTTAACTGTATTATTTACAGGATAATTACTGTACATATGACGGGTTTAGTGATTCCAAGTGCCAATAACATAGTCAAATTTTTTTTTTTTTTTTGAATTTCAAGCAGACTATTCAAAGGCATATATTTTCCCACAAGATATTACCCCTATTAAAGTTCATGCGTGTGTATATAGTAGGGATTATTTTTTAAAAATAAAAGAGCCCTATACGTAACAAACAGTATATCCTCAAGCTCCTCAACTTTAGCACTTAACGTGGTTGTGTACGATAAATCACTGTCGACCCTGTTGTTTGTAATCTGTGGTGTGATTCTGTGAGCTAATGAGTGATTCTGAGAAAACAATCTTTGTGTCCATGAGGTGAGCATGAGTATCTGACTGGTGTGTGTGTCTGCGTGTGTGTGCGTGTTGCCCCTTGTGTCTTACAATAATTGACTTAGTAAAGGGTTTGAAGTTGCTGGATGGTACTTGTATTCTCAGGAATGTGGAAAGTTTTTTTGCTTCTGCCTCAGTCTGAAACCAGACCAGGAAGGATTAGACAGTGATGCTGCAAAGACCATAGGAAGAAGATTTATAAAGGATGTGGTGATTAAATCAAATTTGACCCAGATTTCTTAGCGCCTTCATTGTTTATTTAGCAAAGCAGAAATGGTGGAGTAAGTCTCCAAAGAGAGGTAAAAATATGCTTTTTGTTCTCTTTTTTTTTTTTTTAATTTGTTTGATTTGATTTTGATTTTTTTTGGGGGGGTAGTTGTTGAGAGGCAGTTGAGCAGAATCATAAAGAAACCCTTCAGTTGTCACTTATTGGAATAGGCTGACCTCATTCTACCTGAATATCTGGATTTCAGCTGTCTTAAGGTCTCCTGTATCATCAGTGTTTCATCCTTCTTTATCTTCCTAGGCCTCAGAAAACCTCATGCAGTTCAGTTCACTTGACTTTCGGTTCTCAAATAGCAGTCAAAAGCCAGGACTGGGTCCTGCTCCATTTTAAATGGATTTGGGCTCAGCCGGTGTACTTCAGTGATAAGCCATATCAAACAGAAAAGCCTTGGATTGGAGGAAGTGAAATGTTGGCAAAGGAGCATTTAGAATGTGTTGTTTTGTCTCATAGTGTAGTAAAGTGTGTGGTTGTGTGACTATAACATCTCCTTTCCTTAATCCTACTTCTTGTATCACTTTGGGGTCAGTATTGGTGTCCCCTGGCGATAGCCAATCAGTTCTTGCGTTGCAGTATAAAGGAATTGTAATTTTCAAGGAACGTCCGCTCTCGTTGGGCCCAGTATTGTGTGCCCGTGTGTGGGACAGCTCAACTTGAATATGTTTGTGTGAGTGAGTCTGTATGCATGTTAACTGTTGCTGTAACCCAGTATATTTTCATACAGAGAGAGATGTATGATTAGAAAATTATCTATTAGGCAATGCAGAGCATTGGTCACCTGTCAGGCTATAAAGAACATGTGTACTGTTATTGTTTTGCAGGGACAGACTGCTCACAGTCACATGGTAACCCTCGGAGATAAGCTTAATTTAGAATAAACTGTTTGTGCAGATTAGCAGTGAAAAATCCTCCACTTTTTTCCTTTTTTTTTCTTCCACAAATAAGAGAGAGAAATTTCAGAGTGAGGGTTTTAATATTTGAATCAGGTCTTCCACTCGTCCCATATTAAATGTTGGTCCTGTGTGTGTGTGTGTGTGTGTGTGTGTGTGTGTGTGTGTGTGTGTGCGTGCGTGCGTGCGTGTGCATGCGTGCGTGTTAAGGCATCTCTAAAAGGTAATATTGAAATGTTTATAGTTTGTGTCACTGATACCCAGCCCAAAGAATGTAAAGGTGTTTTAAAGAGACAAATGTATGTTGTAACTGTGTGCTTGTTTGACAGGCTTTATGATGAAGGAAAAGGAGGGGTGTGAACGAAAATCATGATTATTACTGCAAGAACCCACATTTTAGAATCTGGAATTGAAGTCTTTTCTAAAAGAACCTCGGAATTTTTCACCATTACAGACTTTATGGGTTTGCAGCAATATGTTTCTGACAACATCTGGTTGGGAAAAGGGTCCAAAATCTCTTGAAAGCTGAGGTCTAGGATATTTGGTACGGGACACCACGACGGCGAGGTCCCCCTTCCACACAGATTCACAGGCCACCTTTCCACTACACCGTTTGGTTCTAAAGAGTTCTAGATCTAGTATAATACTGTACACATACACAAAGCTAAAAACACCAGTATTCAGTGTAAAACGGTGCTATGCTTACCTGTACTGTATGTATTTCTATCCCTTCTTCTGCTCTTGAACTGTGCTCCTTTATCTACCCCAAAGTCAGATGTAATAATCAATATTTTGAAGCAAAATGTTTGCTAATATTATTATAACCCCTGTTCTCCCCTCTTGGTCAATTTGAAAATAAAAACAGTTGCAAATATTAAACGTGACATGGCTGCCGGAATTCTGTTGGGAAAACCTCTATTACTACGATAACTACTGCCATTAAAATTCATACAGGCATGCACGTCTTTTCATCAAGCAGCATCAAACTGACACCTGCCAAGCAAATTATTACAGAAAGCTACCATCTTAAACTAATATGATAAATGTACTAGATGAAGCATGTTGGCATGCCGAAGCGACATTTTGGCCTCAGGAGATTGTTGAATGACTCCACCTTTGTTTCACAGAAAATAACAGAAGACTCACTGCAGTTAGTTTTACCATCACAGGTACAGTCTTTATTATTACAAGTCAACCAACTGTATCAAAACTGCAAAACCAGAGTGCAGAATCTAGTGAATCTGCTCTCACCAATAACTGTCACAAACAAATGCATCCACTTAAACAAAAAAAGAAGTCTAAAGGCACATCTCTAATATATTTACATTGCATACAGGTTTGACATACAGTAAAAAGCACACAATCAGTCCTAAACCCTTGGCCACAGAGACTTTGCTAAAGAGACTAAAGTTATCCATAAAAACAGTAATTGTTGTTTATAAGTCACAGTTTTCAAAGCTACAATGCACAGGTGGAAATGTGTGTTTATGTAACTTTTATGGCTTTATCTTTTTTATTAGGATTTATCGCTCGCATGCCACTCTGCTATGGCTCGTCTTATTTTCCTCTTCAAAGACACTTTGTACCTCTCAGAGAAACATTTTCATTTAAAGGCGTACTGTATTAGGATTTGACCTTTTGGGAAAATATTATTTTGCTGAGTGAGAGAAGAAAAATTAACTGTCCAACATCCAGCTGACCAGGCCTTCAGCAGAACGTTTTAAGCAAAATGTCAGGACTTTGTACCTCCTAAACTGTGATCCTTAACACGGCAGCGACACAGGGCCGTGTCCTCGCGCTCCTCTTTTACTTCCTCTTTATGAAATGTTCTTGCGTTTCACCCCTCCAACACCAGCAAAGTATGACTTTGTGACTTCAAGAAGGAAAGGAGATGGGTCAGATGAGTTCAGCGTGTGCGCAGTCAGCAGATGGGGCAGGATCTTATTGATGAAAGCTATGGTAGTGTCCTGGTTTCTTAGTCATATGATTCCTACATTTAGAGTGATGTAATGCAAAGGGGGGGGATGTAGAAACTTAAGCAAGTATGCAAGTGATGCTAACACTGTGCTGTGTCCATACAACAGCAAAAACTCCTGGAGGCTCTGAATGACCTCATCTCCCTCTCAGTGAGCTCAACGCCAGAAAAAAAAAACTTCCTCTAGAACAACAAGAATCTTTGCCTCACTAAAGTCCAGCAGGAATTTGGTTAAAATCATCTTCATCTTGTTGCTCTTTTTGCTAAGATGAAGAATCTCAACATTCCTCCAAAGGCGCAAGCTCTTCAAGCATCGTCCTGCTATTACACTGCAGCTACAATGTGATCTGCCTCAAGTCACTGCTGAATACCAGATAGAAGCCACCAAATAGCTTCTGTACAATATGGTGTCTCTAATGTGCAAAAATCCATTACTAAGGCGTCATTAACTACCATGGCAACTTCTAATGAGTGCCGCACTGCCATCACCTTCATCACATTCCATTGGACTCACTGAGAATGAGAAGGCACTTTTCTTCTAATGGCAGCCTTGACTATAAGCCGTATCGAAAAGGAACACTTTAACGTTAATGGCAGAGATGGCGTCAGCCTGCTGAACCCAAACTGGGAGCTGGTTCCACAGATCTTGTGTTTAGTTCCTTTCAGTTCTATTGCTGCAGGATTTTGGATGAACTGGATCCTATCATGTATGTATTGGGATTATATATATATATATATATATATATATTAGTTCAGCCTAGAATGAACAAATTCAATACAGTTTTATTTATATAGTGCAAAACAGTCACCTCAAGTCCATTTTTCAGCATTCCTATAAAGGGGGGATATTCCTAACTTTGACAATCTTGTGCAGATGAATGAAGGCACTCCGAAATATTTCTTCAGCGTCTGTGTTAAAAGATGCATGTTGGTTGAAACTGACTCCAAAAATCTTCACAATAATAATGCAGGCCAAGGTAATGCCATCCCAAGTGAGTATCTGGTTAGACACCATGCTTCTTGGGCCAAATTCATATAGGCCTTAACATCTTTAAGACATGCTTGTGGTTCAACTGATCTGTTTTATCTGATGTCACTGCTAAAAAGTGATAGATGCTTATAAAAAAAAGACTGGAGATTGATTAAAGACTGCACAGACTGATGATTTCTATGAGCCACATCATTCAACAACTATAACAGCAGCGTGGAGACAGTTGTGTAAGAACAACTCAAGGATGTACACTCAAAACAGGCTACAACTACAACAGCATGCAGCTCAGGGGTTGCTCTACTATCTTACATTTCTTTTACTCAATGTTTAGCAACTGCACAGATGTCCAGGCTTTAGAAATGCTGGTGTGCATGTTTTGTTACCATTGGACTAAGCCAGGCAAGCTGTCTACCCCTGTTTCGTGTTCCCAAATAAAAGCTTTTAGCTTTATCTCCTTATTTGCACGCAGAGAGATGAGCATGGTATAATTCTTCTCATCTAACTCTCAACAAGAAAGTCCGAAAATGTCAAAAATATTTGTATAAAATGGGAGACAACTACACTGCTCAAAAAATTAAAGGAACAGTTTGAAAATGCATCAGATCTCAGTGGGAAAAAAAAAATCACGGTGGATATCTATGCTGATACGGTCTGGGTAATGTGCTAGGAATGAATTGTCACATCGTCTGATGGAAATGAGAATTATCAATCTACCGAAAATAGAAAAAAAAAAGTGAAAAAAAATGCAGCAGGTTAGTCAGCGGTATCAATTCCTTCATCCTCCAAGAGCTGCCTGCATACTCTCACCACATGAAGCTGGGCATTGTCATGCACCAGGAGGAACCCAGGACCCACTGAACCAGTGTAGGGTCTGAAAATGGGTTCAAGGATTTCACCCTGATATGGCAGTCATGGTGCGTAGCTTGTAGAGGTCTGTGCATCCCTCCATGGATATACCTCCCCAGACCATCACTGACCACCACCAATCTGGTCACGCTGAACGATGTTACGGGCAGCCTAACGTTCTCCACGGCTCCTCCAGACCATTTCACATCTGTCACATGTGCTCAGGGTGAACCTGCTCTCATCTGTCTCATCTGTCAGAACACCAGTGGTACACCTGCCAATTCTGATATGCTATGGCAAATGCCGATTGGGCTCCAACTGGCATTTCCCTCTAGTGGGCCCTGAGCTCACTGCTTGGCCCACTAGAGGGAATCGGGTCCCCAGGCCACCCTCATGAAGTCTGTTTGGCCAGATCCCAGTCAATATCCCAGAAGTTTAGTTGACTTGGTGCTATACTCTGATTAAAAAGTGTTCCTTTCATTTTTTTTGAGCAGCGTATAACATAAAGAGGTCCTCTAGTCACAGCATCAATTCTGCTTATTTATTTATCAGTCCAGTATCATCGCCCCTGTGCACATATGTACATGTATTGGTAGCCTTTGTTTTCCCCAAAGCATCTTAAGATGTGATCTAAGGCTGAATGTGAGCCAAGACTCTTCCCACTGCTGATGGGTGATGTATCTGATGGCCTGTTAGTGCTGAGGTCTGCTTTATTTAGATGTGCACCTGAAATACCTACCACAGTAATCGATATGCCAAGGGGAAGAGTAGATAGAGGCTGAGAGCCAAGTGCAGGCCTGAATATGTACAACATTTATATGTCTGTGTGTGTGTGTGTGTGTGTGTGTGTGTGTGTGTATGTGTATGTGTGTGTGTATGTGTATGTTTGGAAGCTGCAGGAAGGCCAGCATTTGAGAGTTAATTTAAACTGATCAGCTGTTAGTACTAGTAGAATGGAGTGTAGTTTGTGTGGTAGAAGGTAACAATCAAGATGGTGGTGGGTTATGTATGTGACCATAGCAGTGTTTTAATTAGTGTGTCAGACATAGTCAAGGAAGACGTCAGCTGTGTTCTGCAGTAAAGGTTGGTTGGGGGCTGTTGTGCTGCAGACTGAGCTCAGCCTCCGTGATGGCACCCTCTGCTGCTCTGGAGGACCTGAAGCATTATTCAGTGTCAGGTACACCTGAGGAGTAACACAGACTTGTGTTTTAGGAAAGAAAAGAAAGAAAGAAAATGACATCACATAGTTTTTGTGCCTTGAAGACAAAATGCAAGGAAAAAATAATAATAATAATAATAATAATAATAATAATAATAATAATAATAATAAAAGACAAAATAAAAATAAAGATTGTTCTTACGCTTACATTCTTGGTATTTTCGGACAACAACAGTTCGGTTCTCTCCACCAATTTTTTGAAGGACGGCCTTTTCAGAGGGTCGTGGTTCCAGCAGGACAGCATCATGTCATACCTACACAGGTCACACTGGGATTAGTTTAGACATCCATGGGATGTAATTATGTACTGAATATTTCTGCCACTGAAATTTTGACTTATGGATGACAAACTTTTTTTCAGTGGCGGAAACAAGCTTTCATAGAATATACAGTAAAACAGCCATCAGAACAAGAAAATAATCTAGCTAGTAAGTATGAATTTAAACCATCTTGAGCTCATAGCCTTGACTTCATTATTACATCAATCATGTTGTACAGCATTGGTTTAGTCTTGGGTATAAGGCTGAAACAAACAATTATTTTCATATCAGGTCACCTATAAAATATAATAGAATTACAGTTTTTATAAAAAATTGTTTGTTTTAGTGCCCTGTGAAAGCAGCTGCTGTTGCTTTAACCACATTTTTTTTTTTTACATCGACAGTATATCATTGCTCTTAAAAGGAATCTGGCTAGTGAACATCCAAAGCACCCACTGATGGAAAACAGAACATATAAAATGAGATTAAAATAATTTATTTATATATCAATGATGTAGAAATAAAAATGCATACTGTGGGAGGTAAAGGTTAAAAATTAAAACCATTTGTCAGTTGATCAACACATAAATAAATTAAAAAATTCAGCATTTATTTTGATAATTGTTCTTCACTGGTTTTGCCTTTTGCAGTGTGTCGTTGGTTTTGTCCGATGTTTGTATAAAGTGATTGTGTCTCTGATTTTGATAAATCAAGTAAAGAAAGCACACTTCTGATAAATTGAAAAAAAAATTTCTGTTGATCAGCTGATAGTGAAAATAACTACTGGCTGCATCCTTTGCTGTGGCAGCATATTGAAGAGACTCACTCTCACAAACATACACTTACATCTCAATGGGGGCAAATTCAGGCCTGCTCATCCTGTGGCCTTCCTGAATCATCCTATAAAATGCGGATCCCACCTGCATCCCAGGGTACGGGCTGTTACCTGCAACACCAGCTTTGTGTCATTTTTAAAGGAAAAACAAATCATGGATTTGCACAGTGCTGTTGGAGTCTCAATCAATACCACTTTGCATGATTAACTGCCCTAAGCCATCTTGCTGCTTGTGAGCATTACTAGAGCCTCTAGTCAGGCCCCGGTCAAACGGATGATGATAATAATGGTTCAAACAGTAAAAGCAAATCATAAAACAGAAATGTTACCAAGAGAGAAGATTTCCCAGAGCAGGATGCCGTAGGACCACACGTCACTCTCAATCGTGTAGACACAGTCAAAAATACTCTCAGGTGACATCCACTTGACTGGCAGACGAGCCTGCAGGAGGGAAAGCCATGACCGCTTGTCCTCATTTATTAGAATACACAAAATCATCTGTCTAAAGGATCTAAAATGTGTAAAAATGTATCAAAGTTGATAAAATGCAATGCAATAATTGCTCATCAAAAATGCCAAACACTGCCTTCACGTTACCTTCATGTACAGAATTAAGAGAACTCGCTGCTTCTTTGTCTAATGTAACTGTGAACTTTTTATCTTTTGCTTTTTGGTTGGCCGTCCCACATTCTTCACAGAAAAGTATGCATGCATTGTTTCATTGAGCAGTTCAGACTCAGTAAAGAGAAGCAAGCGTGGGAGTTTTCCTGCCTTGATGTGCAGAAACAGAGCAGGAACAAAGAGAAGGAGAGGAGAAGTGAAAGACTGACAGACAGGCGGAAAGACAGACTTACGTTACCACGGAGCACATAACTGGCATCAGTGGTGATGTCTCGAGCCAAGCCAAAGTCACAGATCTTTGCCACCCTGCCGTGAGTCAGCAGAATGTTTCTAGCTGCAAGATCCCTGTGGATGCACTGCACACACAAACGCACCAGCAGAAACAAACAGAGCAATGAGTATTGACACGGTAACTGTTCTCTGCAGTGAATGACAGGACATACTTACAAAAGAGGCGAGGCCAGTAAAGCTTGTTACAAACACAAAAGGCAAACTGACATTTTTTACAAAAGAAGAAGAAGAAGAAGAAAGAAAGAAAGAAAAAAAAACAATGAATCAATATGACCAAACAAATAAAATTCAATAAAGCCTGTGTGGGAGTGGGTAAATGGGTGCCACGTTTTCTCTTATTTAAGAGTTTAACTGGTTAATAAAACAGCTTTAAAAGGAGAAATAAAGCATTTTATTTAGAAATTAAGTTACAAAAGTTATAATTTTATTCTGTCAGTAAAAGACTCTGACTGGAGATGGCTCTTATAATTATCTAAGACAAAATGTCACCAGCTTGGTCTCTGTTGGCCTGCCACCTGCTAGTGTCTGTGAGAAACAAATCAGCTATGGTGAAAGAGACTGTTAAAGCCGTGTTTCAGTACAGCTTCATCACACAAAAAAGGGATTGTGTTATTATAATGTGCTTAAAAGAAAAAATTGGGGTGCTGTGTAAAATGTATATAAAAATAGAATGCAGTGATTTGAAAATCTCATAAAACCATATTTCATTCACAACAGTTTGGCAACAGGTCAGTAACATGGTCGGGTATAAAAAAGATCATCTTAGAGAGATTTCAGTGGTAAATATTGGCAGAGGTTCGCTAATCTGTAAAAAAAAAAATACAACTACATATGTACGTAAGACTTTGAATATGTTATCATCTACAATAATAATATCATCAAAAGGTTCTGCAGAATTTGGAGAAATCTCTGTGTGCAAGGGACTTGCTTAAAAAATCAATGTTATTTGATCGTCGGGCCCTCAGGCAGCACTGCATTAAAAACAGGCATGATTCTGTCATGGAAATCACTGAGTGGGCTCAGGACCACTTCCAGAAATCATAATCTGTGAACACAGTTTGCGGTGCCATCGGCAAAAGAGCAGGTCAAAGGTCTATCATGAAAAGAAGAAGCCATGTTTGAACATGGTCCAGAAATGCTGCTGTCTTCTCTGGTCCAAAGCTCAGGGCTGAGGCAAAGTGGAAAACCAAAATTATTTTGGAAAACATGAGTCTCGCGTCATTCTGGTCTAAAGAGGAAAGGGAGCATCTGGCTGGTTATCAGAGCTCAGATCATCAGCCTTCATCTCTGATGGTATGGGGGTGCATTAGTACCTATGGAATTGGTGCCTTGCACATCTGGAAAGGCACCATCAATGCTGAAAGGTATATATAGGTTTTAGAGGAACGTGTGGTCCCGTCCAGACGTCTTTTTCAGGAAAGGCCTTGAATATTTCAACAAGACAATGCTAATCTGTATACTGCAGCTATTCCAACATCATGATTTTTTTCTGGAAGTTGTAATTTATGTCATATTTTCTTTTAACCCTTCAGGTAACTCGGGCACAGAAGCCATGGTTTGCAAGCCTAACGTGACGCAGGGGTCAGATTAAGACGTAAAAAGGTTATCCTTAATAGCATACACATCAGCCTTGTGGTTACAATGTTACGTAGAGAGAAAACACAGGCGCACATTTCCTGCCACTGCAATCATGGAAAAATGTGCTGAGGAATCAGAGTCAAATGGATAAAAGAATAGAAATAAGTAGAGAAACTGTGCCTGAAATAATAAAATAAATAAATTTACAGTTTGAGCAAATGAATCAGTCCAAAGCTGACAATTTCTGTGCAACTAAGGTGGAGCTTCTTTAAACTTTAATTGATTTTCATTTGAGATGGTGCCATCATTTGGAGTCATGTTCCTGTCTACCTGATCGCTCTTGTAGGCCTCCTTTCTGTTCTGTTTGTTTATACTGCATTTGTGTGCCTCCCTGTTTTTTGTTAACCAGTAGTAAGAAGAAGGTAAAGGCCGATCAATGACAGGTGCTGCTGCTCTAAGAGAAACCACACCATTTTTTTTCTTTTAACAATGCTGCAGGTTTTTGTTTCTACTTGATTGTTTGATTGTGAAAATAGTTTCTGTGAAATAGTTTGCGTACAGTGTTGAAAATCCGCACGCTCTATTGCAGTGGGCTAAACATCAGTACGTGGATCGTGCAGCTCGCAGCCTGAGTGTTTCATGGCTGAATGGGTGTGTCAGCAAATACAGCAATAGAGCAGTTTGCAGAGACAACACTGGTCCTGAGATGCAATCCAGATATATGATAGTATCCTGATTTGATTTATATGCATAGGCTACTTTGTGCAGTGGATCTAAGTATGGCGTTGTGCCTTAATGGCTAAAATGCTCCACATAGCCTGCAGAGTTATGCGATAACTGTACTAATTCTCTAGCTTCATCATTGCTTTGATATTTCTTTGACTGCCAAAATAACTAGATTAAACATTGCAGTGTAATCCTTCAATCCTTTTGTGTGCGGTACAGGATTTAAATGCAGCAATACTGTTTTCCTACTATAATGATGCCATTAGCTGAAAGCAAACATTCTACATGAATACTGGCCCTGAGCCATAGCATGATTTATGAACTAGCAACAGCACTTTTAAATCTCTCAAGTAACTACTCTCTATGCTGTTTATTAACAGTCTGTAAAAGCCTTACATTCCTGGAAGTAATGTACTCCATTCCTTTGGCCACCTGGTAGGAAAAGCTGAGGAGATCTTCAGCGTCCAAGGACAGGTCATCTATGTCATCTAGGCACACATTGCATCGTCAGTTTTAAGGAATCACAGTTTAAAAAGACTTGGCTACTACCTCCACCAAGGAGGTTATGCGATTCATTTGATTTGCCTGTTTGTGTGTTTGTTGGCAGCATTAATGCATGAAAATGTAACCGTACGCATACATTTTCCTAAGAAAATAATCACAGATTCAGAGATCCTTCTGGACCCAGGAATTCAAACTGGGATTAGTTTGGAGGGAATTTCCAGCCTTGGTGGAGGTATGCTCTTGATTATGCAGTGTACTGTCATTAGAAATGTGACAAGAGAGCGAGAGAGCTGTTGTACCTGACTCAGAGGTTCTTTCTTTCTCAGAGGGACGCATGGGCATATATCCTGTACCAGTAGCTTCACTGCTACATGCATACACACACAGATAGGAATAAACACAAACACACAACTAAGTACTGAAATTCAGCACTTTCAGCTGTAACCACTGTAAAGAATTCATACACATACACACCTTGTGGACTCTGGTGGGTTCGAGACGTTGCGATAGTAACCATCCTCAACTCGGGAGTTTAGGAAGGACTCTTTTTTTCTGCGCAGGAAGTTGAGGAGGTCCCCATAGCAACAGTATTCTGTGATTACCAAAATTGGTCCTGGCAGGATGCAGGGATTGAAAAAAAAAAAAGAAGAAGAAAGAAAACAATCATCAGTCACTGATTTTTAAACCATGACAGCACAGTGAAAATGAGACAAAAAAAGAGAATGGTACTGCATTTACAAAGCCATGTAGGTCAGGTTAAAAGAATTTAAGCTTTAATGAGTAAATTTGACACCGTGAAAGATGTGTTAGTTTGACAATAAGGGTGTTTGAAAAGCTGCTCAATATTTTATGTTTAAACACAGAAAAGAATGTCAATATTCACAGTGTTTCTCTCATAACACATACTCACGCACACTTCTGTGGAAAAAATGCTAAATTACAATCAATACCGAGGTCTAGACAGCTAAATAATATTGAACACATGCGCAGCAGATTTGTTGCAAAGTAAAATGAATCACGTCTTCGTATCGGAGGCAGATGTTGACTGTTCAATAACTGATAATGGT
This sequence comes from Pterophyllum scalare, assembly GCA_024447675.2. Taxonomy (NCBI): domain Eukaryota; kingdom Metazoa; phylum Chordata; class Actinopteri; order Cichliformes; family Cichlidae; genus Pterophyllum; species Pterophyllum scalare. The sequence continues at coordinate 35,509 of JAMQGT020002678.1, forward strand.
CGAGCAAAGCAGTGAGTCACCATCGGAGAATACTGCAAATCTGTCTCCTAAATTTGTAAATTTGACTGTGAGTGAACTAAACTTGCTAATAGTGACTCCTCTCACCTCCGACGGTGCAGGCTCCCAGCAGGTTAACGATGTTAACGTGGTTTCCAAGGTAAATGAGAACCTTCAGCTCAGACATCAGCGCCTCCTTCTCCGTGGAATGAGCGTTGGCTGAGATGACATCATCACAACATTAAAACACAAACACTCAGCAGTGGAAGACGTACAAGTACAAAGTCAAAGGCTGGAAAGTGAAATTATTCCCTTGTGACTGACATATTCCCATATATAACAGTCTAGTAGCAATTAAAAATATTGATGCATAAATATTAAACAATATCAATAGTGCTGATAGGGATAGTTTAGCATTTATTCAGTTTTCAGCCCAGTGTTTTCCAATTTGAGAAGATCATAGATTAAAAGAACTGTAAAAACAGGGAAAAAAAGATAATTTTTTATTCCCATTTGCTCAGAAACTCACATAACTGAAGGAAATTTTTAGTGGTACAAGCCTTAGTCTTTAACATTATGTTGTATCTTAATGTTTTACACTGTAAATAACATGGCTACCCCTCCCTGAGCCTGCTTCTGGTAGAGGTTTCCTACTGTTAAAAGGGAGTTTTTCCTTCCCACTTTAACCTAATGTCCTCATTGAAACTGTCCATAGAGACCAAAGCCTTTTTTTGTACCAAGCTGTCAACATACTTTTTATTGCTGCTGCATATTTAAACATAGTCTATGTGCACTGACTCGCTTTCAGAGCCAACCTCAAGTGGCCACTTAAGAGAACTGCACTTTCAGCTCCAGAGGTTGCCACTGCATTAGGCTTGGGTACTGAAACCAAGGAGGGCAGCAAAACACTGATGTTTTAATTTTTTAAGCACAGTACTCATATGCACAGTGTTACTTTGTATCACATCATATAATATTGTTATAACACAGAATAACAGAGAAGGTAAAAAAAAAAGGCAGACTTACGCTTCAGCATCTTAACAGCAACGGTTGTGACAGCGTCTGCAGAACACAGTCCATATGCTGTGGCCCTCACTACCTTTCCAAATGCCCCAGAGCCCAGAGTTTTACCTTCAAGTACATAAAAACCAATCCTTTAACATTTCATAGTCACTTTAGAAATGAAAATAATGCCATGCCTGCACATTTGCACTCTCACACACACACGCTTTCCTACCAAAGCGCAGCTTCTGCCTGGGGAACTCCCATTTGGAGTCATATGGCAGCTGGGTGGGGTCAATATATATGTGGTTGTTTCCATGAATACTCTCAATGACCTTCCACTGAATTTGGAACTTTGGTGTCTGTTAAAGTTTGGAAAGGAGAGAAAAAGTGACGTTAGATGAGCTTCCCAGGATTGTTTGTTGTGTCTCGACCGCATAGCTCATATCCCCTTTCACATTGCTCTTTTACGAAGATGCACTTTAGTTGTCAGCCCGTGTCTAGAACGTTCCCCCTGACGATCCCACTGCAGATGCGTGAACTACTTCTCAAGGAGTCTGACTCATCTGAGCGCAATGAAGCAGCATGCTCAGGGGGGTAAATTAATGGCTCGAGGCGTGATCGCAGTGTCAAAAAAAATCCTTTAACTACAGCATGTCTTCACTTTATATGGTTGATTGATTCAGCTGAAATTCATTAGGACACATTCATGCTGATTTAAAAGAACATGCTGTCACTCTTGTGCGCAAAACGTCACTACCAAATGCAGATAGAAAAGATGCTTCTAACTTTAACGTACTCTAAACAGGATGGAGGCGTGAGTCATTAGTAAATGAAAATGGGTCCTTTGCCAGAAACTACTGAAGCCATTTACGTTCCTGGGATGCAAACTGTATATCAATGGTGCTTGATGAACTTAATTTAACATTGATGTTTATAATCTTTGAAATAGATTCATGGCTTTGAAAGGGACTAATGGCCAAAGAGTTTTGTGAGTTATGTCAAATTTATGACCCAACTGAAACATATAATTATCATATGCCATGTAAAGTTTATTCCCTTTCCCTTACCTGCATGTACTTATAGAGCAGCACCACTAAAACGAGGCTGAGTAAGACCCCAGTAGCCACCATGCCAGTTAGAAGAGGGGTGAAGAGTTTATGGGGGATGACACGCTCTGAGAATGCACACAGTGAGAAATCACATGCAGCATTGAAGTAAACAAGTTTTGGTAGTTTTACACACACACACACACACACACACACACACACACACACACACACACACACACACACACACACACAGGGTGACATCCTCTACCGTTAAAACAGGCAGCTGCAGCAGTGGTGTTTGTTTGTGTGACAAGGATTAGTGAGTCTGCGCCATATAATCCCAGCTTGCATAGTCAGCATACACTAATCTCATTCAATCTGTACCCAGTAACCACACACCTGGCCTGTGCAGACAAAGGGTCAATGGGTTTGTGTGTCTGTTTGAATTCTTACACAATGTATTTGTGGCACACTGTAAGACAAGCCCCCACCCCCACCCTGACAGTGAAGCTCCACCTGTGTTACGCTCCTTGTGCGCATGTGCCAGCGACTGTATATAATCTATACAGTGTATGGTGTGTCATACCACTGATAGAGAATAGCGTGTAGGCCTCTGCTTCCTCTGTAGAAGCGACACACTCCAGAGTGTGGTACTGAGAGAACTCTTTGGTGACATTCAGTCGGCTTTCCACCTCACTCCTACCAAAGGTTGACTCTGAAAGGATAGCGACCTCCGGGGTCTCCAGTTGGGTAGCATTGGGCAGTTGTGAGCACCTGTTGAGAGATCAAGGTTGCTTATGGTCACTCTTTCAGGTTCTCTGTGTTCTGTTCAACAGCAGGTTTCATAAGAAGAAGAACCCAAAGGGAAAAAAACGTAAAAATATACTTTATTTCGTTTATTGACCAAGTTTTATTGCCTTTGCTTCATTTCAGCACAGCATGAGAGCCTCTACTGCATTTAGCAGCCATTTATGGTTGAGCTAGTTTCTCACATAGTTTTTCTTCCTCTAGTAGGAGAGTTAGGAAAGGTGAGACAGGGATGGCAACTCCTTAGCCTACTGTAAGTGCATTAAAAGCTTTCCATTTCAATTGTTACATTGTCAAAAACAAATTTAAAAAGATGCTGACCAAACCAAATTGATTTTAAGCCTAATAGTGGGGAAATTAGAGCACAGTAGAAGTTCTGCATCTGAATTAAAATTGAACCACCCAATAAACCCATCAGGGGTTGTGGACCCTGCAGCAGATCACCCAGTGGAAACGCAGTGCTCTTTCTGCTGTCCCTCCCAGTTATCCTCTCCATCACTTCTGCTCTAACATGCTAAAATGACCAATTCTGGTCTCACAATCTTAAAACTTGAGTGTTACATCTGGCAAGTTATATTTGTAGTCAATTGTTGCTGTATTCTCCTTCTTCTGTCTTACATATACATATCTTCATGTGGATATTTAATACAGCCGCTTCTCATCAGTGGGGCCAAATAACTATTTATTTCTCAATTGCTAACCTTTATGTATAAGGCGCAAAGGCCTAGACCTGGAAGCTTGGTTAGTTATTTTGTTAATTTTATTAATAAATCAAATTTCAAAGCCAAATGATTTCCTATTTTACCAGTGCTCAAAAAGTCTACTTTGTTTCAGTTTGTTCGTCTGGATGCAAAAGATGTGTCGAGTTGACATAAGCAACGTGTTCAGCTGCCTTGAACGTCTCGTGCTCTCAGAGGATTTGCCAGACAAAGATGAGAAGAATGAGTTGTGTGAGATTACTGATCATCGTTTACGTGGCGTGACTGATGTGAACATGAAGGGAAAAACCAAACAAAGTACTGATAACCAGTCAGAACTGACTTTGAAATAAGAATGGTAAACAACTTGGAAAATCAGGCAAATGAAAAAATTCTAAGTGAAATATTCCCGGATGAAACCCGTGCTTTAATTCAAAGGAAAATGTTAAATATGATCAAAATTCACTTCAGTAGTGACAAACATTATGCTGTAGGGAAAAAATACAAAGGGGGCATACAGAGAGTTTTAATTTATATTACACTTACAAAACATAAACATCTACTATTGGAGAAATCTGGAAATCTTTGTTGAAAATGGGGAACAGTTTTTTAGACTTCTTTTCCATATAAATTGTTGGAATACCTTGTGTGGGGCAGCTCACAGAAGTACCAGCTGATCTTAGGGACTGGGTAGCCTGCAGCAATGCACCGTACCTGTCCATCAACAGGCCCTTCCTGAGCAGTAATGACAGGCTTACCTTACAGAGAAAAAAAGAAAGCCACATATTTAGCATACAGCACATGTATAAAGGCTCTCCTGCACTTTTGTCAGTCAGAACTCCTGATCTCTCTCTTTCCTTTATACTGTCCAGTATTAAATTAGTGTTTTCAATCAAATTTCTTCAAAATATGTTTGGTGCGGTTTCCTGTCCAGGTGGTGATGTTCCCACACAAGATGCTCTCAATGGTGCAGGTGTAAAAGTCTCCACCTGAGGCAGCACAGATGCTGTCTGGCCTTCTTCACTGTGGTGTTAATGTGATGAGGCCATAACAGGTATTATGTGATGGTCACTTCTGGGTATTTGAAAGTGTCCACTCTTTCCACCTCAGTATCACTGATGAGAAGTGGATGGTAGTCCCTCTGCTGCTTCCTGCTGAAGTCCACAATCAGTTCCTTTGTTTTGCTGATGTTCAGCTGGAGGTGGTTCTCCCGGCACCAATCCTCCAGGTGGGAGACCTGGAGGGTTTTTAAGAGTTGTTCTTCTGCATACTTAGTTTGTAATGAGTGGTTGATTCACTTACTGTTGCCTTCCTATCAGCTCAAAGTAGTCTGGCCATTCTCCTCTGACATCAACAAGGTATTTTCACCCAGAGAATTGCCGCTCACTGGATATTTTCTCTTTTTTGGACCATTCTCTGTAAACTCGACAGATGGTTGTGTGGGGGAATCCCAGTAGGTCAGCAGTTTCTGAAACCACTTTCACTCACCTTTCTTCCTGATGCTCAGTTTGAACTTCTTGACCATGTCTACATGCCTAAATGCTTTGAGTTGCTGATCCATGATTGGTTGATTAGATATTTGCATTAACAAACAGTTCAGCAGGTGGTCCTAATAATGATGCTGCTGAATGTATGTAGCATGACTTTACTGGACTATACAGCAATTGGTGCTATGGTCTCAGATTGTATATTTTCTTTGTCTAAATCCTTCACATTTCATTTTTGTGTTTTTTACTCTACATTCGGCACACATTTTTGCAGTACTCTTTCCAAAGTCAGTAAGGTTTTATAAAAGTAACAATTTAATGTCTAAGTCTTAAAATAGTGGTGAAGGGTCTTTTGCACAGGTGAGTTGGTTTTAATAAAAAAAAGGAGGTCTTATTTGATTTATCCACTGCTCTGCTGTACACATCAATTATTTTAGCTGTAACCAACTAACTGTCTTCTAAGTATGAACACAAAGGAACAAGTGTGAAAGCTACTTACTGTTGACGTAGACATGAAATGAATGATGAACAGATGCATCTTCGTGACTGGCTGAGAAGTTATAGATCCCACCCTCGGAGCCAAGAACCCTCACTAGTCTCAGCTCACTGCTGTATCTGATAAAACAAGCGTACTTGTAAAATCTGTCCACACACACAGTCACATACCAGAAAACTGGTACCCTTTTAACTAACTGTACCTGTATTTGTGTTGGTGGACGGTGATTACGTGCTCTGTGGTGTTGTGGAGAAGCTTGCCATTGTAAGACCAGGACACAAAGCTCGGTGCAGGATAGGCATCAAATTCAATTCTTAGGCTCAGGCTCTCCCCCTCTTTAACCTCTTCCTGGACTGGACTTTGACTTACAAACATTTTAATGAAACCTTGATCTGAAGAACAGAAATAAATTAGTTTGATACTTTTTATGAACAAAAGATGGGTTTTATTTGGGATAATTTGTAGACTTCTCTCTCTGTAGACTTCTTATTCTGCACATTTTGTGTGGTCTTGGAAGTGCCTATAACCTAACTGTAACCTAACTGTATGAGTGCTGTTTTACCCTTACCATAAACTTTCAGCTGAACTGCTTCATCACTGTGGCCTTTTTCGTTGTTAGCATGGCAGCGGTAAATTCCTGAGTGTAAGTGGTTGACAGCTGGGATCAAGAGTGAGGTGGCACGCTCATAACCATAACCCGTAGACAGGATGTGTGAGGTTTGGGTTTCATACAGATGCTGCAAAGTGGGAAAGGGGAGGCATGCTGAGTTTACAGGTGTAACATGACACAGATTGAGTGTTTTCTACATCATGTGCCTTAATCCAGTGGGTGTAATCATACTATAATACATGAAATCTGCCTGACAACTCTTCCCACACAATCAGGAGTTGAGTAACCAAACGTGGCACACAGTTACATCTTAGGCCCCTTGGGTTCTTATTTGTATCTGTATCCTTATCTGTATTATAACATCATCATGTCTACAACCACCCACAAACCTACTAAAATGACATAGTGTTATGCACCTTATAAAAGCATATTATCATTTTGATTTCATGACAGTAACATCTAATTTCTATCCACAAAACTTGAATTATGCATTATGCAGATTATGACATCTTCATATTGCTTAGCAACCACCTAACAATGGAAATCACAGATCAGACAATACAAGGACAATGCAACAATTTGCAGATCATAAGCTGCCACCCCAATCCCCCCTCTGGATATGCCCCTGCATGTCAAACTCTTGTAGTATGAAGAACAACTTTATTGCTTGACCAACGCGCTTCAGCAGCCCATACCTTTCATCACTGACAAAGAGTACAGGCTGAAACACGTTGGTCAAGGAATAAAGCTGCAGGTGTGGCTGACGCTTCAACCTATTTGGATGTTTGCACTTCTCCATGCACCTTGGAAGTAGGTGAAGTGGTGCCAGAAACCTCTATCCTGTTTCTAATTTTTTTTTGTTTGGTGAAACAAATTCAAAACATGAATGTACATTTTCAAAAATCACCAAAATTTCAACGTCTCCTTTCTTTTTTGTCTTTATTCAAATTCATATTAAAATACTGGGTTTAAATTATTCACATGTAATCTAATTCTGCTTTTTTTTTTTTTCAATTTTACACAGCATATCAACTTTTTTTTTTGGAAACATGGTTACAGGATGGAAAGCAAATAAAATCTCTAAAGCAGTACTTGGGGTATGAGCTCACGTTTCTCCACGTTAGCCCGCAGAAAAGTGAAAACATTCCTAAAGGGCATTACAAAGTGTTTGAGAAGTGGGCAGCCAACCATCCCTGGCAAAGAACTGCAAATAAATCCCTGAATCATTCTCACCGCTGTTGACGGGAAATCCCACTTGAGAGTGACGTCTGCGTTGACATTGGAGGAGCTGCAGGTAAGCTCAAACTGTTCCCCTGTCCTCAAGATGACGGTGTCTTTCTGGGACAGTGTGATCACTGGGCGTAACTCTGGCACTGAATCAGGGGATTCAAAAGCAACTTTGTCATAAATGCTGTATTTATGAGATCATCTAAACCAGCATCATAAACACTTCTGTTTTGTTTGTATTATAATTTTCTGCCTGTGCAGTGTCACACAGGCTGCAGTGTAATTACTCTGGATTAGTATGATCTAAAATCATGACTTTCATCAAAACTGCATGAAAATGTGGCGATTTTTACACTAGAATGGAAAATATGACAAACAAATAGCTTATTTAAACACATAATAAAATACCCTAAAGGGTGTGTGCCTGTGGTTTGTACTGTGCAGCTTTATACTGACATGAGCAGTATGTCCATTTGCAGACACTTGTCCCCACGTAGGCAGCACGATTAATTTCCAGCATTAAATGTCTGCAGACGCCACTTCGGTTGCTGTGTTTGTGTTGCACTAATTCTATTTAATGCAAACACAGCCTTCATGGTCCATTACAAAGCTTTGTTCACTAAGGGACTCAAATCCCTTGACTGCTCCCTTCCTCTCTCTCTCCTTCTTCCCATCAGTCAAAAGGACACCACGCCATAGTGCCCCTTGGCTCGTCTGCATTTAGACTTGCACTGCAGAGCAGACTGAAAGTGCTGATGTAATGCAGGGGACAGAAATTCAAACAGTTTCCTCTGACATCGACTTAAATTATTGTTATGGCATATTTTGTTTTAATAAAATGCATGTAGCTCATAAAAATTGAATATCTCTTTGTGTCTAAAAAAAAGTGAACAGAAGGCTTTTGGACCGTCTATTATTAGCACTGCTAGCTGCTCTGCATTTGCCAGTGTTGGTCCACCATCATGCTCCAGTCTCAACCAAGGCTGGATGGATTTCCCATAGGATCAATGTTTATAGTGTCTGCTGATCCTTTGATTTTTTACAGTGTTAAAATTTCTCTTATTTGTTGAGTGAAATGTCAATAGTTACTGATATGTAGGCAGCTATTGACATTTCATGGAATAAAATCCTTCAATTTCCATCAAACCAGATTTTTGCAGAACTAATGACATGCCATTATGCTTTCAGAGGCATTAGTGAATGTCTTAGCAAATGCCTTCGTTTTAACTTTCACTTAATAATTACGGGCAAAGTATGGATGTTTCTTTCCACTTTACCATTCCTTGCTACTGACTTTGCAGTCTTCCCTTTTCCTAATTCAAATGCGTCCTCTAAAGATGCATTTGAAGGTTACAGTAGGATATTTATATATTTCAGACATGTTAAAAGTCAACACATGAAGAGAAATAATATGAATGCGGTACTAAACCCACTCCTTTCTTCTGCCACGTTTAGCTTCATTAACACCAGTGAAACAATGTGAGCATGGTGTTCATTTAAACAGGCCACAAAAGTCAAGCTTAGATCACAATCCCCAGAGATCAGCTGATAAGAAATCATCTCAGTGCCAACCCACATCAGCTGATGGCTCAGCTGATACCCTGCCATGCATCAGAGAGTTGCTGCACATCTTCGACCAGCTTTGAAACCCGCTTCCTTCCTAGCTCCTCTTGTTCAAGCTGTGCCTGATTTAATTAAGGTCTGTTGTCACTGATGCCTGCTCTGCTCTGTAACAGAGCCTTATACTTTCCACATATGCGCATGGAAGAGGAGGTGCCAGAACAGAGCTATACCACCAATTATTAGTTACTCTAGACAGATATGACTGATCTTTCACTAACATGAATGGCAGTTTCTGGAAACAAGGATATTACATAATCCTTACCAAGTCGTACTTCCAGAGTATATTTGCTCGAGTTCACTTTGACTCTATGAAGAAGACCCACACATATGTAGCAGCCATCGTATTCCCTCTGAATGTTGTTGATGGTGATGCCTTCCTGGATGTCACTCCGATAACTCATACCAAAGGGCAGAGGTTTTTTATCACAGGTCTCCAAGCCCAGGTGGGTGACCTCGGGGTCAGTAACAAGGCAAGGAATGGTGCAGCTATCACCTTCTCGCACCAGTTTGTTTTTTACCATAATAGGCAGGAAAGCATTATCGGGATCTAGGTAGATGACAGACAAAGGAAGGTTCAGATTAATGTTGCTGTGAAGACAAACACTCAGTCGTCATTCCCTTCCTCCGTCTTAAACACCCACCTTTCACAAATACGTAGATGGAGTTCTGTTCCAGTGTGACGTTGTTCACACATATATAACGACCCATGTGGTTGAGCTGCACTGCTGACAGCTTGATGAAAGCCACATTGCCCTCCTGCACCTCTCCATCCAGCTTGCGAGATTTGTCCCTGTACCACCTTAACCTGGGTGGGGCGCTAGACGTTGTGGCATTGTCATAGCAGCGCAGCTCTAGCTTCCCCCTCTTGGGAACTATGATATGAGGCCCACTGGGGGAGATGAGTGGCTCTGACCACACTGGAAGAGAGGAAGAACATTAAGGTGATGGACGGTGGGCCTGATGCTAATTCTGAATGGGTTCAGTTTGCGTAAATGTCCGTGCCAGAAGGACAGAAAAATGCTGCTGCTTTCAGGAATATTAATGTACATTAATTACAACCTCTGGAAAAACAAAACTAAAAAAAAACATGAAGAGATTAAAAAAAACAAAAACAAAGACAGAGCAGAGATGCTGTTCTTCAACTAAACATTTTTTCAATATACCTTCCCTTTATTAGGTACATCTTACTGGTACCAGGTTGGTACCTCATTTTGCCTTCAGAACTGCTTTAATTCTTCATGGAAAAGATTCAACAAGATCTTGGAAACATTCCTCAGAGATTTTGGTCCACACTGGAGTAACAGTTGCTGCAGATTTGTTGGCTGCACATCCATGATATGAATCTGGCGTTCCACCAGATCCCAAAGGTGCTCTGTTCGGTTGAGATCTGGTGGCTGTGAGTACAGTGGCATTGCTGGCATGTTCAAAAAACCAGTTTGAGGTACTTTGAGCTTTGTGGCACTGTGTGCTAACCTCCTGGAAGTTGTCATCAGAAGATGAGTACACTGAGGTCATAAAGGCAAAGACATGTCAGCAACAATACTGACACTGACACAAGACAGGGTGGACCAAATACAAATTCTGACCCTACCATCTGAATGTCAAAACTGAAGTAAAGACTCATCACACCAGGAAATATTTTTTCCAGTCTACTATTATCCAATTTTGGTGAGCCTGTGTGACCTGTAGCCTCAGATTTTCTATTCTTAGCTGATAAGAATGGCCTCCAAGGTGGGCTTATGCTGCTGCAGCCCATCTCCTTTAAGGTTCAATGTGGTGCATGCTCAGAGATACCTTGGTTGTAACCAGTGGTTTTTTGAGTTACTGTTGCCTGCCTATCAGCTCGAAGCAGTCTAGCCATTCTCCTCTGAACTCTGACATCATCAAGGCCTTTCCAGAGAAAATCCCAGGAGATCAGCAGTTTCTGAAACACTCATACCAGACCACCTGGCACCAACAGCCACGCCACGTTCAAAATCACTGTCCTTCCCCCATTCTCATACTCTTTCAATCTCAGCAGGTCGCCTTGACCATGCTACATGCGTAAATGCATTAAGTTGCCGCCATGTGACTGGCTGATTAGATATTTGCATTAGGAAGCAGCTGAACAGATTCACCTATGAAAGTCGATGTCGATTTTTATTTAGATTATTTAATTGATTATTCCATTAACTGTTTGATTTCTAAAGTGCCAGGCAATAGTGAAAATAGCCATCAGGAAACAGCAATCCTGAAGTCCATGTGATAACAGAAAAATGTATTTCTCATTTGTTTTGCTAGCAGGCCACCACTCCAGAAACCTAAAAATATTACAACAAGACCAAAAAAAAACCAAAAAACAAAAAATCCTCATAGTTGAAATGCTGTAAGAAAGCAGCACCATCTTGACAAAGACTAAAAATATGAAATATAATTGCTGTTACTTTTCTTTTGATTGATCATTTAAAACCTACAGAGTGCCCAGTGTGGTGGTTAAACAGGATGGCATGATTGGCAGAGACTCCCTAAAGAGAGCGTACTATCTAACCACCACAGCTCAATTGAAGAATCAATAATTATGAGTTATCCAGCCGCTGAGTAATCATGCATCAAGGTCCCTAAACCTATTCCCTTAAGATCCTTAAGATGAGTAAACCCAACTGACATTTTAGTTTTTGCCCCCCCCCCTTCCCTTTTTTTATTTATTTTTTGTTGTTGTAGATTTCCACATGATAAACGCCATTTCAAGAACAGGATTTTCATGTGACTGTTGTGCCTTCAGGCTCAAGTCGAGCTCAGAAAGCAAGAAGGAGAAGGTTGTGGATGCCCCCCTTCCAAAATATCCACATCTGTGTTTGTGCAGGGTGTTAGGGCATGTTTTTAATGCTGGATCTCTAGGAATATGAGTTTGGCAGCGAGTGCTATTTGAACAAGCGAACGGTTTCAATAAAAACCCGAGGCAGTTATGTGACTAAACACAAAGCTTTGATCTTAACATTGAGAGCTGCGAGATGTCAAGATGCTGCGGGTGCTTTGTGGAAGAAGATGCGCATCTTTTTGTTTCTTTTTTTTGGGGGGGGGGTCATCTGCTGCTTTGGTAGGATGCACAACCTTATCTCTTTCGTTTGGGTGGGATAAATAATTAATCGTCTTCAAACAACACACACACTCACACGCATACACACTTGTTGCCCGCCAGGATAGGCGACGCAAAGGCATTTTTCAGCGCCCCAAGCAGTTATGCAAATGTTTGTAGACCTCACCTGCCAGGTTGACAATACCGTTACATTAACATTTACTATGAAGTCACTCACTTGAAAGAGCGCGGAAACAGTACAACCTTCAGAGGACGCACGGACAAGAGGTTGCGCTAAACATGCGCAACGATACACGTTGTTTTTCTCTGCTGTTTACATCTATACTTTAAAATGAAGGCAAACACTGTTTCACGGTGACAGCAACAACATCTGAAAAAGTCTCTTGACATTAATGCAAGAAAAAGTACAAAATTTTAGCTTTTGCATTTTTATTATTATTATTATCATCATCATCATTATTACAGGGTGACAGGCATTATGTAGGATACCATCAAAAAAAAAATTCCACCACTATGACAGCAATAAAATATAAGAATATCTGAAACTGATGACCCAAAGACTTGAAAAATAAAACCCCAAAAACAAAACAATAAAGTCAACAGTAAGGACACACACGTACACACGATGCTCTATACGAAACAAACAATATTGAAAGTGGTTTTCTTACCGGTTAGAGGCAACAAAATAAAATATGAGGCACAAAGAGCCCAGTGGAACCTCATTGTTGGGTGATTTGGAAGCCTTTCACTCTACTCCATGCGTTTCCAGCGCAGTCAGGACCATCCTATGCCTAAAACCAACAGAGCTCGTACACCGTGATAACACAGCACAGGTTCCTCCAACGTAATGAGCGCACTGACACAATGATCCAGCAGGCTGGCTCCCCCTGATGGATTTCATTGGAGCTTAAAGACACAGTGCAGCGCCTCTCTCCCTCCCCTGCTCTGGATCCCAGCCACTCCTTTCTGTCCCGCATTGGTTGGAGTCTGGCCAAGGTGATGAGTCTGTTATTACTGGAATAAACCCCGGCATTTTCCAAACCATTTTCCCCATTTCTTCGCCCAGTCGTTTAGAAAAATAAGTAAATTCTCCATCAATACAAGTCCTGACTGGTATAAGGATACAGAGGCTCAATTGTTCTGTCAAAAAAAAAAAAATTATATCACAGACATTGTAATAAAGTATTATTATAGCAGCAGCCTGTCCTCACACTTCGACTGGGCCAGCGTGTCTTGTTGTAATGATGACAGTTCTCTCTTGGCAGGAGTTTCCCTGCCTGAGCGCTTTCAGTTTGTGATGCACTGCATAGTCTCACATTTCCCAAGTCTAATTAGCATTATGGTGGTCTCACTTTCCCCAGATTTAATCAACTTTGTAGCCTAGAAAGAGCCAATAAATGGTCTTAATTTGGCCACATGCAAGGTCAGACAAACATTTTTAAGCCGAATATGATGAAGGTTGAAAGGGTCACTTTTCCACATTAAATCATTAGACAGATTCCCCCTATGAACATAGATACAGGTCTGAGTTAATGGGTTAGACCTGCTGTAATTATCCCCGCTGTTTTAGACACCAACATCATTAGAAACAGGAACTGATCTTTTAATGCCCGTGAACAGCAGGAAGGATTACGGCAAGCAAAAATCGCTTCAGGGCTCATATGGTCTCCTGGCTATTCTAACACAGATTTTCAAAAAAGAAAGTGACCTTATTCTTAAAAATTCTATGTAAGGTTTTAGTCATTATTGAGTGTATTGACTTTGTTTAATGCACCTTCTAATGTACCTTTCTTGACAGATGTTCATGTGATAGTCGTGGTTTTGGCTTTTGGTGTAGTTTCTGCTCCTGTTTTTGCTCCCTCTTAAGCCTCACTTCTAGCTTCTCCCTGTGTGTCTTCCCCCCACCCCCTTCCGCCCCACCTTTACACATGATTTCTCCCGTTTTATTAGGTTCACCTGTATTCTGTGTATTTATAGTCTTTCCTTGCTCCTTATGTTTTGCCAATCTGGACTCTTGTGCATTTGACATCTCCCTAAACCCAAAATGCATCATCAAAAACATAACTGGAAATCCTGCTCCTTTTACACGCTTACATTTGGTCAAGAAGTGCATCTAAACTGGCAGCGCATCATCATAAATAAAGTGCAAATGCAACAATGGGGAGGATTTCTGCAAGAGCAAAGCCTCAAAGGCCAAATGAGGCTCCTTTATTTGACGCTATCACAAAACATTTACCAGTGAAAGCTGAGAAGAAATTTGCACTTCTAATTTGTTTTTAGGGCCTCCTGGTGGCAGAGAGACCATAAATAGGTGCTTAATTTGCTTTATGCCTTTGGGTTGACTCTGCATGTTTAAGTATGTGTGGTTATGTGTTGGTTTCATGTGTCTTTTTATGTTTTGTTCGTGTGTGTGTGTGTGTGTGTGTGTGTGCGTGTGCATTTCCTGTTACTCAAGAGTAATATTTTAGAAGACACTAGGATTGTTTGTGTTAAATTCTTATACACATGATTATCTCTAACCTCGCTGTTTCTCCCTGCAGCTGTTTGCGCCTTTTATAGCACATGATGGCAGAATGAGGCTAAACAAACTGGAACAGACGCACAACATTGCTTTTTATAGACTTCTTTTTAATAAAATGATTTATCTGTTTGTGTTATTTGTTTCTGGAAAATGCGACAAGTGATGGTGATATCGGTTAAATGTCATTAAGGCAGAAAAATCACTGCAGGGAAAATCCATAACTGTTCGAACACCAGTAGCAGTTGTCCGTTCCTTGTGTCAGATAGGGTTAGTCGGTAGTTGGAATCTGGGAGGATGAATGATCAATCTGAGACCTGCAGCCTTTGGGGAGTGCGGATGGTAGAGGAGAATGGGAGGTTTTGACTGAACAGAAGGAGGGCAGTAGACCAGCAACAGTCAGAAATGGTGGTCGATGCATTTGATTACCTTACAGGCATTGCTGGGCTAGTTCTGTTAATTCTAGGCTCTGAGAGAAACTAAGCCATCCAACTGTTGGCTGCAACTTTCAATGGATTGAACAGACACTGAAGATGCATTCACTTTCTAAATTCAAACTCTCCACCAGAAAATGAACAAGCACCCCCCCCCCCAAAAAAGCTGACAAAACCTTTGTTTTTATGACAGCTCCATCCAGCTGCCGCTGGTGACCTTCTGTTCGATGCTCTCCACATTTGGACTAACCTCAAGGTGTGCAATCCACCTGTTCACCTGCCCATAGTCCAGCTGCTCATATGCTCTGTGAAGATGTCGCTGTGCATTTGTGCGTGTGCATTCATCAGGATCATCCATATGTCTACTGTCCACTGAGTTCACATGTTATTTGAGCAGTTTATATGCCTTTCCCTATTTCATTATTCATTATTGAGGTGTGCATCTATAGCAGATCTGGGCTGACTCACTGTGACTTGGCTTGCGTGTGTGTGTGTTTGTGTGTACCCCCACAGCATGACTCACTCACTGCTTTTAGACAGATGAGGACAGCGGTCTCACTGAGGGCAGCCCAGGTTTTATACAAGAAAAATAGCCACTTAGATTAGATTACGTGATACATTCTTCTCTCTCCTCTTTTTTTCTTTCACCTTCCCCGTCTCCCCTGCCTCTCTCTCTCTTTCTCTCTCTCTGTCTGTCTTTCCCCTTTTTAGTGACGCACACACAGACACACAGACACACAAACACACCCATTAACTCAATCTCCTACAAATTGAGCTATCTTCACACCCTCAGGCAGGTGTCTATATATACCTTTGCCTGCTGGCACAAAACCACACACACACACACACACACACACACACACACACACACACATTTAAACCCAACAAATACCTCATCATTTTGCCTTCTGATGATGGACTAAAAGCTCAGCATAATCTTTTTTTCCAATGCAATCCAACACTCTTCTCTGTCTGCTGACTGGGCATTATAAACCTGATATCTCTGTCCATTTTGTTTTTACCTCTTCTGTGTGGTTGTTAAGTGTCCATCCATGGTTCAGTTGTGGTGTTTCACATATCAATTATGACCACTGAAGAGATCGAACTAAGAACTAAGTCAAAAAGTTAAAAAAAAACATCTGTAGTTTTTTAAAATTATTATTTTGAGAAGGAAGTTTTGCCTGAGATTCATTTTCATATACCTGATTGAACATAGTGACATATATTAGAGTTTAGATAACTTTCCTTGACTTCAACATTGAATAAACTCTGTAACTTAAAATAAAAAGTATCATGTTTTGAAAAAATAATCAAGTGTTGAATTAAGCCATTGTTCGGCTTTCTGCATATAAATAAAATTTGTCTTCAGAGGTTGTTCAGGAGACTGTAACAATGTTTGTGGACCCTGAAATTTATTGTGACCCTATATTTGTTTGCACAGCCCCTGTACTAAAATTACGCCTGAATCCTCCAAGGAGAAAGTAGCACAAGACCAGGATTATCCTCACTTGTTTTTGTTATACTACTTTCTAGTTCACATGGAGACAGCTTGGCGAAAGCATGCTCAATCGGTGCCCTTGTAGTCAAATGGCTGCATGAAGAAATATGCACTCAAACACTCATGGACCCCTGTGTACTTACTGATACAGAAAGCATACTGCTGGTGTAATGTGAAGATCCACTCATCCTTGGTATCTGCAGCTGTCAGTGAGCATCTCCACATGGGAGTGCAATCCTTAAATCCTTGAATGCAATTGATATCATGGCCATATCTGTTTGTTCTTTGCAATCTGTACAAAAACTGCTAGGAAAAATGAGAGGTTCATGTGTTGGGCTGTGGACAAAATCACTCAACCAATTTGGTGCACTGCATCAAGTGTCTTTGTTTGAATTTTCATTGTGTAAATTTGTTCATTATATACCGACTGCTATATGCAGTGCCCACTATAATGTTTGGAAGAAAGACAGAATTTTTGTGGTTTTGTCTCTGGACACCACCACAGTGGATTATAAATCAAACAATTAATTTGTGATTGAAGTGCAGAATTTCAGCTTTAATTCAAGGGGTTTAACAAAAATCCTGCATGAACTGTTTAATAACAGCCATTTTTATATGCAGTCCCCCATTTTCAGAGGTTCAAAACTAACTGACTGGCAAGTTTCATGGCCAGGTGAGGCCTGTTCCCTTATTATTTCATGACAAATGAAGCAGGCATAATGGCTGAAGTTGACTCACAGTGTTAAATTGGTATTTTATAGATTATATAGATAAATATGAGGCGCAAAGAGATGTTAGTGCAAGTGAGGGAGACCATCATTAGGCTGAAACCACATTATCTGTCTAACACGGTGAAGGCAGCAATATGGCATGGACATGGGTGGCAGCCAGTGGAACTGGGTCACTGGTTTTTATTGATGATGTTATGACTAATACAAACAGTGGAAAGAACTGTGAAGTGTAAAGGGCAATACTCTCTGAGCAGATTCAGACAGATGCTGCAATACTTCAATGGCGAAGTCAGTCACCTAATCTTAGCCCAAGAGAGTAGCTTTTCAGTTACTGAAGACAAAGCTGAAGGCAGAGACCCACAAATAAGCAACAATGAATGGATCTATCCATGGATGGATGGATGGATGGATGAAAAGACTTTGCAGCCAATGTCTCTATGAACTCTAAAACCCACGGACATCACAAAATGGTGTGTGTCGTTCCTTGAGTTGCTCTACTAGACCTTTACTGCAGCCACCGTTCGTTGTTGCTTATTTGTGGGTTTCTGCCTTCAGCTTTGTCTTCAGTAACTGAAAAGCTACTCTCTTGGGCTAAGACCCAAGAATTAAAAAGTGTCTTTATATTTAAATTTATATTAGTTTGCCCCATTAATTTTGAACTTCTGAAAATGGGGGATGTGTATAAAAATAGTTGTAATTATTAAACAGTTCAGGCATTTTTTTTTTGTCTCTACTTCACTCACATATTGATCATTTGATTTAGACTGTCAAGGTGGGAGTAATTAAACCATTACTCATCTCTGTGCTTGTCCTGCTAGACGTAAGTGCTGCATTCCATGCTGATGACCATAATATTTTATTACAGAAATTAGAGCATGCCAAGGTATTAAAGGTACAGTGCTGCAGTGATTTCAATCTTATTTATCTAATAGACTCCAATTTGTTTATGTAAAACACACTAAGGTTAATTACGGAGTTCCGCAGGGTTCTGTGCTAGGACCAATTATACTGACACTACACATGCTTCCCCTAGGCAGTATTATTAGGAAGCATTGCATACATTTTCATTGCTATGCAAATGATACCCAGCTTCATTTATCCATTAAGCCTGATGACACACACCAATAAGTTAAACTGCAGGAATGTCTTAAAGACATAAAGGCCTGGATGACCTCTAATTTCCTGCTTTTAAATGCAGATAAAACTGAAGTTATTGTGTTTGGCTTTATAAACCTACAAACTGTGAAGAATCTTGGAGTCATTTTTGACCAGGATGTGTTCTTCAATGCACATATTAAACAAATATGTAGGACTGCTTTCTTGCAGTTGAGCAATATTTCTAAAATAAGAAACATCCTATCTCAGAGTGATGCTGAAAAGCTAATACATGCATTTATTACTTCTAGACTGCATTATTGTAATCAGGCTGTCCCAAAAGCTCCCTGAAAAGTCTTCAGCTGATCAAAAATGCTGCATTGAGAGTACTGACACGGACTTGATAGAGAGAGCATATTTCGCCCATGTTGGTTTTGCTTCATAAACCACCAACACCACAAACAAGGTGCAGAGGACCAGTTCAGTAACTTGTATTAGCTGCAACCTGTTACTTAATGGGGCCATGCCCCTAATAATGCAGACCTTTAGCCCTGATAAAATGTAAATTCGGTTCCGTTTTATTTATATAGCACCAATTCACAACAACAGTTGCCTCAAGGTGCTTTATACTGTAAGGTAAAGATCCTACAAAAACAGAGAGAAAACCCAACAATTGCCTAACCCCTCTATAAGCAAGCACTTGGTGCCAGTGGGAAGGAAAAACTCCCCTTTAACAGGAAGAAACCTCTAGCAGAACTAGGTTTGGGGAGGGGCAGCCATCCCCCGCTGCCTGTTGGGGGTGTGGCTAAATAGAAGAAAGCAGAGCGAGACAGGACAAAAGGCACAAAGAGAGAGCCAGACTTCAACAATTTGCCAATGATTAAATACACGGTGTCAGTCTAGCCCATCTAGCCATTAGAGGAGCTACATTTTTTGGCCCATAAGCACTAGTTTATTTATCTATTTTTTTAGCCCTGGAAGTTGCAGAATATTGTGTCTAACTCAGATACAGCAGTCTGCCTTCCTTAAAAGAGCCAAGAAAGATCCAGGTTAACTGCCTGCTATCTTGAGCTTCATATTGGGCTGGATGGTTGCCAGAACTAAAGGGCAGGGCAACACACAGCCAGGAAACATAGATGACAACACGACGAAGAACTGACACAGACTGAGGACTTAAATACAAACACAGGATAACGAGAGGAACGGGTACAGGTGGAGACACAGCTGGGAATAATTAAACAGGATGAGACCAGGAAGTAAACTAAATACAAAAACAGATGAGACTGAGATTGATAAGCATGCACTGGACAGAGATTCAGACTAGTCACAACACAGGGAATAAAACTCAATACCAAAAAGCACATGAGGCAATGGACTTAGACACAGAGGGACAGGAAAGACACTAGGAGGCAGGGCAGACAGGAACAAAGGGAACCAGGAAATTAATATGTAAATAACAATAACCAAATGCAAAAAGGGAAACATAACAGAAGAAACTCAATGAAAACAGAACTTAAAAGAACTAAACACAAAACGCAGGGCACACAGCCCAGGACCAACAGCAGAGAAATTTTAAGTGTTCTTTCTTTCTTTCTTTCTTTCTTTCTTTCTTTCTTTCTTTCTTTCTTTCTTTCTTTCTTTCTTTCTTTCTTTCTTTCTTTCTCTCTCTCTCTCTCTCTCTCTCTCTTTCTTTATCTCAGACCTTTTATATTCAGAGGCCTTATCTTGAATTAAATGTGTTTATTTTAACAACAGATGGATCTTTGTGGATCAAGACAAAGAACTAGAAACAGCCATTTTAAGCTGTCGTTGCGTCATACCATTGACATAACCATATGTTTGATCCAAAGAGATGATGTGGATTGAAAATGTGCCAGGGCACATATCTGGGGAAGCTAATATCAACGTGTGTAATTACTGATAGCCCAACGATCGCCCTCTGCTTGGATAAACCTGATTAGCATCGACTAGGCTGTAAGCCTCTCTAATCCACCGTAAGGAGAGAGGGATGGACGCAGGGAGGGAGGAAACGCAGGGCCAACAGGAGGCAGAGAGAGACAGGGTGGCACAGAGGGTGAAAGGAAAATAAAGATAAAGAAGTTGCAAGATGGTAAAATGCAGAGAGGTAAAAGACAGAGAGAAGAGCGAGAAGGCAGAGGAATAGTCAGGGAAAAACAGGCGAAGAGAAGCTGTACCGTATGTCAAAGCAGATCACCGCCTGGAGGAAAAACAGAGACAACAACACAGCAAACTGAACTCCCTCAAATCCTCTTTTATCTTGTTCCACTGTGGTTTTGACCTTTGACATTGCATCCAAGAGTGAAAGCACAGCTTCTTTTAAATCATGTTTCATTTGCAAAATGTGTTTTCTGTCATTTTCATTATATACTGCAGCCGTCTGTGGTAATGTGTATGAGTGTTGTATGCATAGACTGTGGATTAAAAATGAATGAAGCTATTGTGAAAGCGCCTCCATGCTGACTCCTGTGACTGCATAAAAGAAGTCCAGTTTAAAAGTTACAGATACATCTTTGATGGCATCTGTGACCTTATTTAGTTTCTAATCTTACTGAATACATTATGAGGTTCATTTTGTACATTTTGAAGCAGTCAAGTTTTCAGTCAGCGAGTGGTGGTGTCTCTTGTTTTCACAGTCAGATCCACCCTGTGCTCTTGGCGTCCGGTTTCAAAAAAGCTCAAATGATGGCTATGTGCATCCTTTATATACAGACTGTGATTGTGCAGTGCATGGTGCTGATGTATCTTTTCCTAAACAAGAAAAAAATTCATCTTGGACCTAGCTGATTCTTCTGATGATTGGTTTTATGTCGCATATTTTGCTCAATAGATGAGTTAATGTTTTTGTTTATCTGCCAAGGTGAGAGCTAAGTTGGGTGGCAAGCGATTGACATTGTTTGTTTGTCTATCAGCAAGATTATATAAAAACTACTGAGCCAAATGTAATGAAATTTGAATGAATGAAGCTCCAGGTGGAACTGGCAGGGGAAAAAAATCCATTAGATTCTAGTTCTATTTTCTCAAGAAATAGAACCCTGGCATTGAATCTCAGGGAGGATGTGCTTTGTGTTCATCTAGATTGAATGCAGCTTTGTTTTCTTTTTGTCTCAAAAGGTGCTTTTTAAGACTTATCTAATTATGACAATCTCAGTTAAGTAGATTTAAATAGCTCTCACGTACATGGAAGGGAAGAAAAAATGGGAGAAAGACGCATAAAAAAGGGGGGATACAAAGGAAAAGGGGGAGGGAATGTGATCAGAAAATACAGAGGAGTAACAGACTGGAAGAGAGATGAGTTTGAGGGAGAGCGAGTGAATGAAATAAATGCAATTTCCATGATTGGTTTAACTTTGAGACCATTAGCATCCCTCTACCTTGTCCCTGTTTGTGTAAGAGAGCGTGCGTGCATGTGTGTGTGTGTGTGTGTGTGTGTGTGTGTGCGTGCGTGCACTGTGAATTTAGGGGGAGCCACACAATAACTCACACATATGATGTGATACAGTAGATTCCCGTGATATGAACCCCTGTGTGGTTCTCACATACAGTATGGGGGGGGAGAATCAATATAATCACAACTATAATGTTACCATCCCATTTTTCACTCTCTCTGTGAGAGAGAGCACGCACCACATCAAAATTAATTTCATTTCAGCCTCAGATAAATCGGAGTGTGAGAACGCAGGCCACGCCTCTGTGTAATTTTCACTGTAAAAACTGACATTGAAAGTGGTGGGGAAAAGGGAGAGTGAGAGAATCCACAGATTTCCTTGTCGTTTACTGACAAAGCTAAAGTGGCTCCACTTAACTGGTCAAAGGCCATAAATGCATTAAGAGTCTTCTTTGCATTAGCAGGCAACTTCTTGTGCAAACAACCACAACAGCAATCATGAGAAGTCATTTCACTGATGATGAGCCTGCAGCTGCTTCTTGAGGTTATAAACTTATAAATGGAAGATGCCGAGCTCTTCGAGAGTGGAAAAGTTTAAATCTTTATTTGTCTGCCAAGGCAAGACGGCCGAGGCAGAGGTACGTCTTTAGTGCCACTCAGACAAATTTCATGAAACCTAGTGGAAAAGTGGATCACGGCCAGAGGAACAACCCAGTAAAATTTAGTGTGAACTTTTCTTAAAATTGCATTGGCATTGGTGAAGGATACTCTTTCTAAGAGTGCTTCCTCTGGCTTACATCATCATTATGCTGATCATTTATTTATTGCTTATAATGCATACTGATAAGAACAAAACAAATAAATAATAAAAGATGGAAAAATAATGGAAAATTAAGACATGATAACTTCAGATTTGTAATTAATTACA
Organism: Pterophyllum scalare; assembly: GCA_024447675.2. Lineage (NCBI taxonomy): Eukaryota > Metazoa > Chordata > Actinopteri > Cichliformes > Cichlidae > Pterophyllum > Pterophyllum scalare. The sequence continues at coordinate 58,194 of JAMQGT020002678.1, forward strand.
GTAGCCTACTTGGGGAAACAGTTACTTCTACCACTGATACAGAAATGGCTTAGCTGTACTGTAAAACCAGCATTGTCCTTGCAACTTTGCCCTCACAACTTTTCTAACACTGTGTTTGTGTTTTTATGATTTTTGTGTACAATGCAGTTTCACTTCTATCAAAGCTAGATGGAGGAAGGGAAATGCATAAACAATTTATTGTCTAAAATAAAAACAGGATGCCAGTCTGGGCTCAGCATCTCACATCCTCTGACTACTACTTGACTTTTTACAATGTTGTACCAAAAGACAAAAAAGAGAAAAAAAAAAGAAAATAAATAATTTTGGTTTCTTTGTTTCTTTGTATTTATTTTTGCAGCATATCAGAGTTCTATAAAGCGAACAATCAGAGCTGGATTTGGAGCAAAGGACAGGTTGTTGCTGGGAAACAACCACCTGGAAATCCACTCTTGCTGAATGTCTTAATGGGAGCAAATACCTGCAGTGAGATTCTAAAGTCTTGGAGGAAGTCTTTTCAAAAGCGTGGAGGCTGTTCTAGGAACATAAGAGTGCACATCTTCACACAGACAATCTGCATGTCCACACACTTTTGTCATGAATATTCAGGGGTGCTTCCCTGACTATTTTTAGACTTATGTGTGGGCCTGTGCCCTGATACAGAGGTGTGACATGAGAAGTGGCAATGCACAAGGGTTTAAACATTGTTTGTACTGAATAAGAGCCACTTATCACTTAAAAGTTACAGCCTTTATAGGCTTTATTTAATAATATAGCATAATATATTAGTTAGTTTATATTTCAAAATCTACAGGATAATAATCAACTAAAGATTTAAAATAAATGGTATGGAGTGTGGAGTACAAAGTCAGTGGGAGCCTGTACCACTCTATACTCCACTTCTGGACACACATTTTGCCTGGAGACAGACAGAAGCCAAGGGGTTATAGCAAATATTAAAACATTTTGAAGGATTAAATAGTTTCATCAAAAGCACATGAACCTCTCTAAGGTGTCACACCCCAGGTATACTGAATGCTCAAGTAGATTTATTTATGTCAATTTACCAGGTGGTAATGCCAACAAATAGAAAGCTGAAGTGGCTACATGGCCTTTTACATGAGGTACGGTGTGGGCCTCAGGCCACAGGCTGTGCTGCCTTCAGACTCACACACAACTTTCTTAAACAGATCACAGGCACTTTGATCATTCACAGCATAAGTGCAGGGGGAGCTAATTTAATGAACGATGAAAGGGCCACGGTAAGCCGTGACACTGATCCGTCCTGCGCGACAAGGAGCTTGAAACCCGTTCAGTTAAATGGAGTACACAGTTGTTTTTAATCAACTGGACACATGCTTATCCTGGCGTGCTCTGCTTTTGCATGTGGTGAGACCTGAGGATGCCTTGAGGGCCTTCATTTTTCCCAATGCTTGTGCAGATAGGAATATGATAAAATTTAATGTCAGGGTCCTGATCAAAATAAACATCACAATAAGATGAAAAATTTACAGTGCTGTGCAAAAGTATCGAGCCACGCCTCATTTGTTTAAATTTTGTTTCCAAGAAGCTGGAATTTCTTTTAATTTTTCAAAGTGGTCCTGAGCAGTAGTTCTCCAGGCTTTCTGAAGGACTTTCAAAGTTTTTCTTTAAACATTGGCTACTTTTTCACTGATCTTCAGTCCAGTCCTTGGAATTGACCATTTTCAGAGGAAAGTGTAGTGTCTAGGCTGTTGAAAAAACACATCATTAGTTTCCATTTCTTTAGCTGAATTGCTGAAAAATACCCAAGATAATACAGTTTGACAGGCAGAAAATAGCTGAAATAGCTGAATTGCTGAAAACTTTGCATATCTCTGCACAGTGTGCCAGTGTGTCCTTTAAAAAAATGAAACTGGACAAGTGGAGGACCAAAAAAGTGTCATACCTAAAAAACTATCTACACCAAATGAACAGTATCTGAAATTATGTCCTTAAGAAACAGGGAAAAAAATCCAGCAAAGACCTGACACAAGACCTGAGAGATGCATCTGAACCTTCAGTTTATCCATCTATGGCTCACTGAAGCCTCGTCAGAAATGGTCACAGTGGAAGGGTGGGTGCCAAGAAGCCATTCTTAAGCAAGGGAAACAGGGTGAAAAGGCTGAAGTATGCCAAATTAAATGAGAACTGGACTGAAAATAAGGAGTGATTAATCCAAATTTGAATTTTTAAATTCGCACAGATGTGTACACAGGAGGCCATGTGAGAGGTGTTACACTAAGTGTCTACAGCCATGTGTAAAACATGGTGAAGGCTCTGACAAGGGTTGGTGCTGCATTTCAGCCAGTGTAAACTGATGAAATTATGAACGCAGAAAAGCACCATCCGATTTTGATCCAGATGCTTACTATCTGGAAAGCATCTGACTGGCAATGGTCTCATTTTTCAGCATGACAGTGATCCCACACAAACTGCCAATGCAGTAAAAGTCATGGATTGGCCTCCCCAGAGCCCAGACCTCAGCATTATTGAAGCAGTGTGGGATCATCTTGACAGAGAACAAAAGGAAGCTAACATCCAAGAAAGAAGCTCCCGGAGAGCTATTCATGAAGACTACTTAAAGTAATCACAGGACAGCTGCCTAAGAGAGTTCAGGTTGTGTTGAAGAATAAAGGTGACTTTCTTGTACAAGAAAAGCAGAGCAGGAAAGCAGATTGTCATTCAAAAGAAAGCTATTGTTATGTCTATATGAGCTGCATTTAACACAGATTACTATCAAATTCTCACTTTTTTTGTTATAAAGTGCAGCCATGCAGACAGCTGTCAACAGTACTTTTGGGCATGTATTTGGGTGGCTACTTTAAATTTATCTGAGTTCATTTTAATTCTACTGGTCTCCAGGATATTTTAAACCAGAATTTTTTTGATTGTCATCTCTTATAATGTCTTTTACTGCGCGGAGAGAGGGAGGTTTAATTTTCTTGACCGCTGGGGGCGCTGTGTCTTCTGCCACGACACCTTGACCTTAGCAGGATGCCACCAATCTCTTCCGGGTTCACTCCGGCGCGCTGATGTTGGTTATGAACCTATGAAGACGTAATTTATCTACACATCCACATTTCCCCGATAAAGGGAGAAGTTGCACTGGTATTTTAGAACCTGTACGCTTTATTGGAGCCCGTAGTTGAAGCCGCAGTCGGTTTAGCTCTCCTCGTTAGCTGAACATGTCTGCGGAAGAAGCGGACAAAACAACCACCACTGATGTCAGCGCCGGAGACGAGGAGGAGGAATGGCTGTACGGAGGTAAAAACAACCACCTAATGTCTGCAGAAACGGCGCCTCTTAACCGATAGAGATGTGAAACACGATATCTGTTACTGTACTTCTAATTAACCACTAACCAATAGATATTATTGGCAAGATGGTGCGTTAATTATTAGCGTTGGCCTGGAAGCTAAGCTAGCAGCGCGTATTTGGTCTGCTTTGGTCGGCCTTTTGCAGCACCACCACTTGAGTCAAATCATTTGAAAATTACTCTGGCGTATGGTGACGTTTAAGTGGACCATAACTTGGATTACTGTGCTTTATGTCGCCCAGCTGATTTGTGTTTTGAACTTGGATAAAATATTAAAAACTCGAGTACTGAATAAACTGGCTAAGAGAAATAAGTTGCTTTTAATTTTTGTTCCAGATGAGTCAGAGAGCAAAGACGAGGACGAAGAAGCCAAGCTGAACGCTGCTGTCAGGTAACTACGATTTAGTCAAACCTGAATAATAAAAAAACCTTCTGTATGTAACACATTTATACTCATAAAACGACTTTCATAGTGGAAATTGTGGTTGCATGTCAGTATCCAAACATGATGGCACATTAACTAGCAAAAGTGATATAATTTAATACAACTGTCAGAAAGCACCATGAACTTATAATAATATTTAGATTTAGTGAAGTGGATTCCAGCCGATGCTGGATCTCCAGGAAGTGATAAATTGCGCTATAAAGATACACTCACAGGTCACTTGATTAGGTACACCTTGCTAATACATGGTTGTATCCCCTTTTACATTCAGAACTGGGTTAATTCTTTGTGGCATAGTTTCATCAAGTTACTGGAAGCATTCCTCAGAGATTTTGGTCCATATTGACATGATAGCAACACACAGTTGTTGCAGATTTGTTGGCTGCACATCCATGATTCTAATCTCCCGTTTCACTACATCCCAAAGGTGCTCTATTGGATTGAGATCTGGTGACTGTGGGGCCCATTTGAGTACAGTAAACTCACTGTTATGTTCAAAGAACCAGTTTTAGCTTTGTGACATGGTGTGTTATGTGGAAGCAGCCATTATAAGATGAGTACACTGCAGTCTTAAAGGGATGAATGTGATCAGCAACAATAGGTAGGCTGTGGAGTTTAAATAATACTCAGCTGGTACTAAGAGAGCCAGTGTGCCAAGAAGCTATTCCCCACTTCATTACAACACCACCAACCCGAACAGTTGCTACAAGGCAGACTGGATCTTCCTTGCTGTCATGATGTTTATGCCAAATTTTGACCAACTAAATGTTGTAGCAGTAATAGATTCGTAGCTGACTGGAGTCACACCTGGTGTGGTCTGCTACTGTTGCTGTAGCTCATCTGCTTCAAGGTTCAACATGCTGTGTGTTCAGAGATGCTCTTCTGCATACCTTGGCTGTAAACAGTGGTTATTTGAGTTACTGCTACATTCCTATCAGCTTGAATCAGCCTGACCATTCACTTCTGACCTCGACAAGGCATTTTCATTGAGAGAACTGCTGCTCACTGCATATTATTTTTTTCTTCTTCTTCAGACCAGTCTCTGTAAACCCTAGAGATGGGTGTGCAGGAAAATCCCAATAGATTCCTGAAATCAGACACACCATATTCACAGTTACTTAAATCACCGTTCCTCCCTATTGTGCTCGGTTTGAACTTCAGCAGCTTGTTTTGACCATGTTTACGTACTTAAATGCACAGGGAGTGGGTGCCATGTGATTGGCTGATTAAATATGTGCGTTATTGAGCAGTTTTAACAAAGTGACTGGTGAGTGGCCAATGTTTGTTTTACATACAGTATGTTAGTTATATTGAAAAGGGAAAATTATGGTAATGTTGTTTACCAGTCTTTGCTTGACTGATGCACCACATCTGTTCATTTATTCTCTGCTACATGTGCTGCAGACATTGTTGATATTATTGCTACGGTCATAGATAGATATATACCTTAGTGATCCTGCAAGGAAAATTACTATTTTACAGCAGCAGCATAAAGAATAAAAATAGGATAATCTGCAATAAAAACAACAATGTTAAAAGTAAAAATACCTCAGGCCCATAGTGACTGCTCTATATTGACATCATTTGTAAACTACCCCAAGCCTTAGACAGATTCATCCAACATGTCTGGTTTAGGCCAAAAATAATTTTGGTCAACTGATATCACTTGGGCTCTACCTGACAGGCAGGAATCTTAAAGCTTAGTATATGAGTCATTACTCATGCTAATGAGTAATGACTCCTGATTACAATTGCATTATGTGGACCCGAGGGGGAGGGGGACTGAGAAGAAACTTTATATTTGGTCTGTCATGTCTAATGTTTTATCAAATCTGCAGTGCCCCTGCTGATGCTGCAACAGATGATGCTGCTGCACACGCTACAGGAAATGGAGTTGCCTCTGAGGTGGACAGTTTACATACACAGTTTTAATAATGTTTTTTTTTTCTTATGAACCTGTTTTCAAGTTACTTATTGTTTATGGTTGTGTTATTTGTCTGGATTTTCAGGCCACAGGTGAAGGTGCAGGTGAGGATGTGGAGAGTGACAGTGACAGTGATGACGACGACGACGATGTCCGTGTCACGATTGGAGACATAAAAACTGGAGCACCACAGTACACGTAGGTTTGAGTTCGAGTTGTGGTTTTGTACAGTTTTTTTTTTTAACTGTTTTTGGCTAGTTTAAATTTAGGCTACTACTGGGTGAGATTTTTGGGGTGTTGGCTTTTATTATTCCTATGATGAAACGTGGTATTGTAAGCATACTATGGAGGTTAGAATTTAAGGAATCATGGAGGCAGCCAAATACAGAAAGAGCCTTGAAGAAAACCCCAGAGTACAGCAACCTCAGATTAGGCTATCAGTATCACAGTAAGTGGAAGGAAACAACCAAGATGCTGGAGTGGCTTCAGGAAAATTGCGACTATCCTTGAGTCTCCAAAACGAAGCTTAGACCATCCATAGTGAACATTTGTGGAGAGCTCCTTAAGCTCCACCAGCTTGAGAGGATCTGCTAGGAAGAATCTCAAATATCTTATTGTTAATCTGAGACATCATGATATGGAATCATAATGAGTGAGTCAACACTAGCTGTTTGTAGTACAAGCTTCTTAATGTTTTGACGTGATGCAGTTAATAGCTTTTCACTTTCCACTTATATGTTCACTGAAGCATCCTGTTTTAAGTTCAAGTGAGTTATCAGCAGCTAAATAAATTGACTTGCTGAAAAACTGAAAGGGTAATTTGAATATAGTAATTGTAATTTGGAGTTTATTTTGGGATGTTGTGTTCAGAGTCTTAATGCTCTTGTGCTTTCCTCCCAGAGCTTATGGAGCTCCACCAGTCAACCTCAACATCAAATCAACAGGCTCCAGACCTTATGGACAAGGTGTCTTTCTCTGTTGGATAAATGTCCTTTTTTTTTTTTTTTTTTTACTAAAAACATACAGTAAAGACAACTTAGCTTTTTCCTTGCTTTAATAACTTCTAGTAACTTGTTGTATTGTTTATTTTCAGTTGCCACAAAGCTAAAGGGAGTGGATCTCGATGCACCTGGAAATATTAATGGTGTTCCAGTGCTGGAGGTGGACATGGAGTCCTTTGAAGAGAAACCATGGAGAAAGCCAGGTGTGTATTTGTGTATTTGCTTTCATAGCCAAAATATACAGTACTAGTCAAAAGTTTGGACACACTTTGTCCAAACCGTTATGTTAAAGCTATAGAGCCAAAATAAATGGGTTTACAGCTTCTTCTTCTCTTTGTTTTTTAACTGCCAAGCTCTCATTTTTTAAAATTGTGTTATAACTCAAGCACACCCTGTTTCTTTACTGCAGTTTAACCTTCCCTAAAATGTCAATCTCTAGTAAACTTTCTCTCTGGTTTGAACAGCTTCAGCTAAATGTTTAAAAGAGAACCTTCGGTTTACAGGATCCGTCAAGAAGAGATAAAACTCACAAAGTTTCTGCAGGTGAACCTGTGGAGGGATTGTTAACAGTAGCCTCCTGTGGCCTTTGTCTGTGAAGCCATTATCTCTCCACTTTTGGTGGCTGTATGGCTCTCAGTTGCTTGCCCTGCAGCTGATGTGTCAGTGTTCCAAGTTGACTATTGCCAATTTCAACAAAAGGCCACATATGGTGGAGACATGCCAGCAGGGACTGTTGCTTGCTCTTGCAAAATAGGCTTTATGGTCAGAAACACCCCCCAATCAGAGCCTAAAATAGTGCACAGAATTGTAAAGCGCTTTGAGTACCGTGAAAAGCGCTATAAAAGTCTAGGGCATTATTATTATTATTATTATTATTAAAGGGATCAACATGGTTGTGCATTGGTCCTATGCACAGTTCTGCAGACCACTGTCTGCATTTTGTAGCTGTTTATCGTCACCACCTTCTCACTAGTTGTTATGAGTCTATAGTAGAGAGAGGTCACTAATATTTTAGGAACCACAGTGTGCATTTGCAGGATGTTTGCTCACATTGATAAGGAATTGTGATGTTTAGTAGACATATATGACCATGTAATATCTAATAACAGTCCATAATTTGCCTCCAACAGAAATGTGGTGGTAGTTTATTAAACTGGCTGCTGTCCCTTACTTTCTTTTTGAGAATTGCATCTCTACAAAAAAATCAATTCCAATAAACAAACCTCCAGAGAACAAGGTTGTCTTAGCCGTGCCTGTAAATCCATATTTGCTTCTTAGTAAAAAAGAAAAATCAGATGACCTTTGTACAGAATTTCATAAAATGTGTGCATGTTTTTCTGTGTGTAGGAGCCGATCTGTCAGACTACTTCAACTATGGCTTCAATGAAGACACATGGAAGGCTTACTGTGAAAAACAGAAAAGGCTGCGTATGGGCCTGGAGGTCTCTACAGTTGGCTCAGTGACAAGCAAGATCACTGTAAGATATCACTGCACCACTGCGGGCTCTGTCTTTGTTTTTGTACTTCAGCTCCTCGCTCCACCAGCCAGCCTTTTTAAGCATTTTTATTTCACTTTATACAACCTGCAAATGCTTAAATTTTAGCAAATTACACAGTCACAGAAATGTTTCGCAGAATTGCCTGCTGTTCCATACATTGTGCACACAGGGCCACTTTCTTGCCCTGCTACATGTCTTAGCTTTGCTCTTCAGTTAACCATCAATCTAGCACTGGTGGTAATGTGCTCGAATCAGAATATTCTAAGTTGAATATGAGGTCTTGCATTTTTAGGACGCAGCTCTTATAGGGTGTCCACACAGGAAGCAATTAGCAGTGATGTAGCCACCATAGTCTACAAAGTCAGTGACGTTTTGTGATGTCAGGTGATAATGGACAAAATAACCGAGTTTAACATTTTTCAGCTGTGAGGTGAGCAATTGAAGCGGCTACTGATGAGGGGAAAGGATAACTTCAAGTAACATATGATAAGGATGAATGTACATTACAGGATTACTTGGGCAACCAGAGCCTTCTGATGTCCACTGTCAGCGACAAAGCAATGCCTGGCAAGCCAGTCATTCCTGTGTGGATGACCCTTTTGAAGAAGCTCTGCAGCGCTCCTGAAGAAGCTTTTTTTCCCTCCCGTCTCTCTGGCTTGCTTTAGCATGAAGTTTCACATTAAAGAAAAATGATTAGTGCATTTTAAGTCAGAGAAATATTAAGATAAGTATTATGCTTTCAGTTCATATATGGCTATCAGCAATATGTGTACTTAGATTTAAAGAGACTTCTTCACTTTAAGCGTGTGTGTGATGGTGTTGTGCAATGTGACCAGAGTCTCATATCATAATCTAAATGAATGGTTATTTTCTCCTTTTATTTAGAACTTCTGGGCAACTATCTAAGAATCTAAAACTATGAAATATTAATATATAAAATACAAAGCAAAAACAGGTCTAACCTAAAATATTGCTACATAAAATACCAAATGTAAACATTGTACTTAAATTGTAGCAGCAAATTTTTTGGCATTTAAGCCTGTTGTGGGGGCTAGCATGCGGCATAATTTGCAAAACACAGTTTTCTGGTCTGTATCCGAACCACATCCGTGCTACAGAGGTAGCACCTAGATTTGTCTCGGCTGATTCTTCTGGTCCTTTCCCATTCTGTCTCACCTTCGCTCGCCATGCTAGTATTTGTGTTTCTGCATATGTGTGGTGCTGTGTAAGATTTCAAACTTGCATCCAGTTACTCAAAAAAAGATTCGTTTATTCATGTCAACATTCCTGCACTTTGTTAGCAGAAAGTCTAGATTGGAAGGTTTTGTCACTAGATGAGTTAAATTCTAAGGATGCCTGTCGGCGTGTTCTTCAAAGCTTGGCAGACTCTGCAGTTTTTATTCATTAATCCTGCACAGTATCTTAAACCATAACAGATTTTTAACCCGTCTTCCTGTAAACCAGAACCTGTGTTGTTCCTAATCAGACTGCACTTTTCAAACAACCCTGCACTGGCTGTGTCTGCTGACAATCCCAATAAAATTTGTTCAAACAGGTTATGTTCTCAGTATTGGCAAAGCCAGAAATTGCACTGCTAGCTTTGACCATTCAAGATGATATATTTCAGCAAACATGTCATGTATTTTTGTGTATCTATTGTTTTTTCTGACAACATACCAGCATCTGAATCCCTTTACTGTAAGAAATATGGCCATTGTGACATTTGTATCCAAACACATGCTACTACACTCTAAAACAAAACCATGGCAGCCAAACATGAATTTTGTGTACTGTTACGCCCCCATTGTTTGACCATACCAACTTTAAAATCAGCACCCTTTGTTTCCTGCAGAAAACACATAAAATATACTAACAGGCTGATTTTTGTCTCTTTTCTAGGTTCAGCAGGGCAGAACTGGTAATGAAAAAGACATACCCAGTTTGCCCGTTGCACACCTCGAAGCCAGACTTCACATCTCCTGGCAACTTGTACAAGTCTGCCGTCAGTCAGGTCACCAGGTAACACTACAGCCTCTTGATTGACATGTTAAATATATGGGTAGAGAAACACATAGTTTTCAGTCGAGACTAAGCACACAGTAAAGTAGATAATCAAGTTATGAGATGGGGCTGGGGAAGGTTGAATGAAGATGCTTAAAACATGGAAGGATGAGGAATAAATTGTAGTCATTAGTAGTTTTGGTACAAGCAAGTTTAAGTTTCATCAGTTTATTTTGTTTACTTTTTGAAATCCAACATGCTCAGACACTATCATGACTCATAAGGAGACACACACACACACACAGGGCCACTTCCAGATAATCACCAGCGTACCTGTGGTTAAAATGGGGTTCCTTCCCATGGTTTTTATGTGTGTGTTACTCTCATTACCCCTGTCCTTTGTCTCAAAATGGTAGGATCTCTCCCCCTCAGTGGACTGGCCCGCCTGTTCAGGACATGTCTTATTATACGTAAGTGGGCATGGCCTTGTCCCTTCAAGGTTTAGGGGGCCTGTTGGGAAATGCATAAATGTTTAATGATGGGGTCCTCTGGGTGCTTTTGAAGCATCAAAGACAGTTTTATATTTTTGATTATGTTTCTTTCTTTTCGGGTAGTTGACTTGCATGTGTCTGCAGCTTTATAGCTTTAGCAAAAGAAAAGAAATACTAACAGCAGGGCAGTTACACCTATGTGAGATTCTTGGTCATATTAAAAGGTTATTCTGAACTGACTGTACAAGACGTTCAGTCTTTTATATTTCATAAAGTTATGACCTTAACAGAGAAGGTGTCTTAAAATATTTGTAAAGAAAGAAAAACACAGGAGTCCACGCTCCCTTAATATTTATTTTGGTTGAGTTGTAAAGGTATCAGTTAAAAAAAAAGAAGCATGAACTAATTTGACGTGACATTTAAAGCTGAAAAATGATTAGTACTTTCAGCACAAATTAGTGCAAGGTCCATTTCTTCTTTTCTTAAGCCTCTATTTTATGGGGTATTTAAGTGTGTTCTACGGGGATATTGTTTTTGTCTGAGATCCAACAGACTGAAGTAAACCAAGCTTTAAAAAACAAAAAAACTTGTAAATAATGAACAGTAGATCTAAAAAAAAAAAAAAAACTGGCCAGACTACAGTTTTGGCTGCTGTTGCTGCAGATATGATGGTTTCAGTGTGGCTTTGCAGCTAATTTAATTTTAATTTCAGTCAGCAATTCGGGCTGCCACCAATTACCAGAGCAAGAAAACTGAAATAAAAACAATTACTGTGGCACATTCTGTTGTGCAGTGAAACCCTAAAAAGTCCTTATTCACTTCCTGCCAGGCTGTGGCAGATTCAGTTCAGTTCAAATTTATTTAATTTTTAACTGGATTTAATACACAGCTCAAAAAAAAATTGGAACACTTTGAAAACCCATCAGATCGCAATGGGAAAAAACATTCATGCTGGATATTTATACTGATATGGACTGTGTATTGTGTTAAGAAGGAAAGGATTCCACATCGTTTGATGGACAGTGAAAATTGTGCTTCTGTTGCCCACAGTGGGCTGAATTTGAAAGAAACCCTAAAACTCAGTGATAAAATGATGCAGCAGGCTACCCCATTTTGCCAAAATTTAATTGGAGCAACACAAAATGTTACTCAGTAGTTTGTATGGCCCCCACGTGCTTGTATCCATGCCTGAAAATATTTTGACATGCTCTAATGAGATGACAGATGTGTGTCTGGAGGACTTCTCCCAGATCTGGACCAGAGTATCACTGAACTCCTGGACAGTCTGTCAATGTGGAGCTCGGATGGACTGAACCATAATGTCCCAAAGGCGTTCAGTTGGATTTAGGTCAGGCGAGTGTGGGGGCCAGTGATTGCAATCCATTCCTTCATTCTCCAGGAACTGCCTGCATGCTCTTGCCACATGAGGCCGGGCATTGGCGTGCTCCAGGGGGAACCCACGGCCCACTCCACCAGCACAGGGTCTGACAGTGGGTGCAAGGTTTTCATCTTGGTTCCTAATGTCAGACAGGGTGCCATGCCTAGCCTTTAGAGGTCTGTGTGTCCATGGATATGCCTCCTGTTCCTCCTTGCACAAAGAAGCAGTTACCGGTCCTGCTGATGGGTTAAGGACCTTCTATGACCCTGCTGAGGTCTCCTAGAGTTACTGTCTGTCTCTTGGAATCTCCTCCATGCTCTTGAGACTGTACTGAGAGACACAGCAAACCTTCTGTCAGTTAATGTATTAATGTGCCATCCTGGAGGGGCTGGGCTAATTTCATTAATGCCAAAGCAGCTGAAACTGATTAACAACCCCATCTGCTACTTAACTGACCAAATCAATAGCCCAGAAGTTTAATTGACTTGATGTTCTGCTCTAATTAAAAAGTGTTTCTTTAATTTTTTTGAGCAGTGTGAAGTTCAAGGAAATACTCTGAATTTATAAACAAAAAAACTTTTCACTGTTTTTTCCAGTCTGAGAACATTCATGGTAATAACCATGATCTCAATATTGAACAAAACAATTTATTATTTTTTGCCATAATCAGTCAGCCCTATTGGTGTGTATGTTGGAGGATCAGTAAAACAAAAATCTGGCAGACAGTAGGTATTTATGGCCGTATGTCGCCATTGCACTGACAAGTTGACTTCTACACTGTAAAATTCTTTAGAAAACAAAGCTATAGGACCCAGCAATTGACATTGTTTATGTTGAAGTGAATTAATTGATCAGTATCAGACTCAAAATATCTATTATCAGGTGGTCATTCATATGTGAAACACTGCAGCATGTGGCAAAGATTTAGGATTGCAGTGTTGGACACTTTTCTATGAATTTGGCTTGGAGCTTGCTTCACTGATTATTTTTGCTTATAGTACGTTTGAAAGTAGCTGGAGTCCATTTGTTTTGGATGCTGTTCAGTACCTTGATGTCCCTTTTTTCCTCTTTTTTTTTCTCTAGGAAGTCAAGCGGTACCATTGATGTGATTGGTGGACAGACGGCCACTATCAGCAGAGTTGAGGGGCGACGCCGACATAATCTAGATGGCAACAATATTCAGGTACAACAAGCAGCAGCAACAGTCAAGAAAAACTTCAAGTTATAGTTTAGTTATGCATCTTTCGCAATGAGCAAAACACCCACTAACTCAGTAACATCTAGATTTTGTCCTCAGTGAGGAAAGGGTACAAACAGCACTCATATTAGTTCAAATGACTACAGTAGTCGCAGGTATTCAACATGAAAACATGATGCCTGACTGGACACTCATTTTTTGCTGCTTTTCTGTCACCGTGCTATGACGTGCATTGAGGTTAATTCCCTCTTTAGAGAACTTATGCAAGTTTTTGTCATCTGTGCCTCGGATTTAACGAGCAGAGTTGAGGTTGAAACGACTGAAATAAAGGAGAGAAAAGTAACTGTAGTCGCTGTAATATTCAGTATATAATATTATAATATTCAGTTTACTAACCCCGTTACCGACCTGTTCTTGACGTTGAATGTCACACACCAGAAAAAAGCTAACAGTGGAAAAGCATCATTCGACCATTTTAGTGTGTTTACCCACCTGTGTGTCTGTCGTGCAGGTAATCTCTGAGCACTCGACATCAGAGGCTGAGCCAACTCCTGCTAAGTTGCCCGCGTTCTTCCCCCCGGCACCACTTCCTCCAAACATTCCCCCACCGCCATTTCTCCCTCCGCCACCAAACGTCAGTACTGCACCCCCGCTCATCCCCCCTCCCAGTAAGTTCAGTTTTTTGTCTTACTCTGTGTTTTTATTATTCTGCATTATTTTCAGTATATATTGTTTACTGTCTTTGCTACCTCTTGTTCTCTCTTATAGGGTTGCCCATTACTGTCCCTCCTCCTAGTTTTCCTCCCCCAACTAGTGGGCCTCCTCCTTCTATCATCCCAACTATGGACGGGTAACTCACCTGTACACACACATCACACAGTGTAGGCACAGTCATTCGACTGACACTCTGTGTAGACATTTTATAAAATATTTATTCTAGCCATTGAGACACGTGTGTTCTTTTTCTGACCTGTGTGCAAAGTTTAAAGTCAGTTTTCCCCCCTTTACATAGTTGCATCTTGTGCAATATGTGCACCCCAAGGTTAAACTGTAAGCAAACACATGATCAAGTTTTGTAATGTGTGTTTTTCACTTTGATCCAAAACTTGACAAAAGTTAGACAAATCACTGTTGAAACTTTAAAGCTTTTAACATTGCATATGTTGGTTACAACATTTTCCAGCATTTTTTACACAGCTCTCTCTTTGGAGGCTGTGGTTATGAAGACGAGGCAAAACATAGTGTAACAACGCTGCTCTGTGCTATACGTTACCAAGACTGTTTGAACATGTGGTCGTTGCTTCATTGAAAGGTACACATGCAGTACATGTGCAGGCACACACAGTAACATATTGCCCTTTCTGTGTTTCCACAGCAGCCACAGTGGAGGTTATGATGGACGCTCTGTTCCTCCATACCCGTTTCCTCAAGGTAAAGAGTAACACAATCTGGTTTTCTCAGTAACGCATCAAATGCCAACCATTCATTAATAAGAAGCTGCTTAATCTCCAACTTTCCCTCTTATTTGTGTTCAGGTGCTTATCCTCCACCCATGGTTGGAGGTGTGCCTCCTCCTTGGCCTCCAATGATAGAGAACTCCAAACCCTGGGAGTACTATTCCCGCAGAGATGACAAGAGAGACAAGGAGAGAGAGAGACCCAGAGAGAGGACACATGAGCGGGAGCGGGAGAGGGAGCACAGCCCATCAGCTATAAGCTACACCAGGTACGCCAGAGGGACAGAAACACAGACGTATTAAATGGGCTGCAGGGTGATTTATTTATTTATTTTTTTTTTTAAATGGCATCTGTAAAGGCACTAAAAAGTGATATGCTTTTAATTTGAACAGTTTTCAGCTGTTGATGAGTATTGGTGCTGATCTTAAATGGATCAGATATTAGCAATGAAGTCAGAGTCATACAAACAACTGTCATCATGTGCTCGCCAAACTCATCACAAATTAATCTGTAATGCCATGAATGTTACTAAAGGCACAGACAGTGATGTGCATTCATAAACTTTTACAAGAGCTAATACATGGCATCTAGGACAGTAACTAAGTGCAATTAAAAAAATTAATATTAATCATAGGTTGGGTTGTTTTTACTTGCATGTTAAAATAAAGTAAAGGCTCCTTTCTTTTTCATCTTCTATAGTGATGAGGAGCGGTATCGTTACCGTGATTATCAGGAGCGCGGTTATGGAGAGCGCCACCGTGACCGGTCGAGCCGAGAGAAGGAGGAAAGGCACAGAGAGAGGCGGCACAGAGAGAAAGAGGAGGGGCGCCACAAGTCCTCTCGCAGGTAAATAAACACACGTTCAAGCATCAAGCTTTTCTCCTAGCCTTGTTTTTACTGCTGTGTAGCTAGTTTACTCCAAACTGTAGTATCCAAGTGTTACTTCTCAAAATAATTTAAGAGTTAGTTTTCTAATGTTTTCAAAGTAAAGGCTTCTTTATAATTTTCACATTCTTATAGTTTACTCTGATGACAGTTGTTCCCTGTTTTATTCATTGGGCTTAATTTAATCTCTGTAAATGGGCATCTACATATGAATTTGCATCTGTTTCTGTAGACAAACACTTTTGGTACTGGGCATGTTATGATTTCTTATTCTCTGGCCTGTCAGAAAACTTTAGACTAATCACCTGAGAAGGGAACAAAACACTGGAGACCAAAAGGGGTTGCATTTAATGATATGCATTAACTAACCATTGAGTATTGTAGCTTTTTATTATTTATTTCTTATATCTGTATTCTTAAACAATGATCAGCAGGAGGAACAGGAAGTCTTGCTCCTGATATTCACTGGCTTAACCAGAAGCCCCAAATTATTGTCTGTTGTCCCCAAAAACGTAGACAGCAGACAAGCCGATGGGTTCCAAGAGTGGTGCAAGAGGTAGAGGTTTGGGAACATGTAGCTTTAGTTGTGATGTAGCCTTCAAATGCATTTCTAAAACCTTGTCATGAGATTCATGATTTAAAACAAAACGTCAACTGGAAACTGTAGAATTTTCAGACATTAATCTGCTAACTTTAAAAATTGCAAATATACGGTTTGAGAATGGGAATATTGACAGGCACTACATGGAAGGAAAGAAAATGCTCAGCTGACAAGCCATGAAAATATATCAGAAGCTTTTTATTACCTTTTATATCCTTCCACCTTCTTTCCACATTCCCAACCCACCCTTCCTCCCTTCATTCTCCCTTTTCCGACTTGCCGTCACACTGCCTCACTGTCATTGTCTTTGCCCTCTTGTCTCTTCTCCGTTTCTCTTCCTCTCACCTTTCATCTCTATTTATCTCTCCCTCTTTCTTTGTCCATCTCTTCTTTCTCACCTTCTACATCCTCTTCCTTCCTGTCTCCCTGTGCCTGCCCTTTACTTCTCTTTCCTCTCCTGTCACCTTCTCTGTCCACTTTAACTTTCTTTAGCAGCAGTAGCAGGAGGAGGCACGACAGCGAGGAGGGCGACAGCCATCGGCGGCACAAACACAAGAAGAGCAAGAGGAGCAAGGAGGGCAAAGAGGCCAGTGAGGAGATCAGCGCAGACCAAGAGAATCAGGAAGCCATGGAGTAGTGATGACCACCTCCCGTCTTTCATCCTTCCATTTGTCTCCACGCTGACCAGAAAGGGAGAAAATGGACAAGAGACCAACAAAACCATAAAGTGGCTGAGTGACAGATACCACCGTCACTCTCCTCTCCATCAGTGTCCATTCTCCACCACCCTGCTGTCGTTCACCCTCAGTCACTTCAGAATAAATGGAGCAGAGGAGGAGGAGGTGAAGGAGATATGGTCATCCCCTAACCATCTTTCCCATCAGATCAGGCAAAACATCAATTGGTCTTTAACCACCTAATTTTTCTCAGCCCTGTCTTTCAGAGCACTGCTGTGATTTAGGTCATGCTCAGAGATTTCACTGTATAGTCAGTATGATCAGCAGAATTTGCTCTTTTTTTGTTTTTCTTTTGTTTGCATGTTGTCCTTTCGTTCTTGTTCCCAGTGATGACATCTCTAGAAAGCTGTCGGTTAAGTTCAATTAAACACTTTTTGATAAGATGTCTTTTTGTGACTTTTCTTGGAATAAACAGTCCATTGTTCTCTGTCTTCATTTCTACATAGTGAGCTTAATCTTTGTCATTATATAGTCTGCCCATTATGTATCTTTAGTTTACAAATTTTTAAATCCTCTCCTGATCAAAAATGTTTTTTTTTTTCCCCAGATCAGTTAAAGAGGACTTGATATACTCATTTCCGTATTATTACTCTTGGACTTGAAAAGCTTTGCATAATTCACAGTTCAAAATAATCCTTTTTTTTTAATGTTCATCCAGCACCTGAAACATACCGTTAGGCTCACTTGCCCCTCACTTCAAGGCAGTTTTGTTTTGACTGACTGCCTCGGAAACTAAAGACAGACATCAGGCAGGTGGTTTTTCCTCTGATTGTGCAGAAGATCAGAGTAGTAAAAAAAAACTGTATAAGCTGAGCATTTGTAAACCTGATCTTTTGGCTTACATAAAAGTCAAAATAGGCCCACTTTAACTTGAATGTTTGAAAAACATTTTAAATTAAAACATCTGTGCTATTCATAGAATGTATCCAAACATTTTTTCTATGTCTTAAAATAGCTTTTAATTGATATTTTTCTTTGAATTAGCCTTCAAAAGTTTAGAAGTATTGGGTTGTGTATTGCTGCAAAAGGACAACAAAGGAGAAGCCAGTGTAAAGTATCCAGTAGGGTGCTGGACCACCAGAGTAGCTTCAGGCACCTTGGAAATGATTCTCCAAGTCTTGTAGCTCTTACTGAAGGCATGGAATGTCATTTTTCCAAAAGATGTTACATTAAAATATGATAAAATAGAGCTTGGAGATAAACAGAGAGGCTCTAAGAAGTAGAACCTTTTAAAAGATGAAGTATGTTCTATTGTTGAGCCTGCTCTCACTGGGACACTTTATATGGATTCTCTCTGGTTTCCTCCTACAGTCCAAAGACATGCATTTTAGATGGTTGTCTGGCCCTCTGTCAGCCCTGCAACAGACTGGCCACCCATCCAGTGTGTACCCCACCTTTTGCCACGTGACAGCTGGGGAAGACTCCAGGACATTTGGGAACTTCATAAACCCACATTTTATTCACAATAGAAAACAAAAGATGTCAAATGAGAAAATGTACAATTTTAAGACTAATGTTGGCACATTTTGAATTTGATGGTAGCAAAATGTCTCAAAAAAGTTGGGACACGGCCATGTTTACCAGTGTGTTGCCTCCCCTCTTCTTTTAACAACAGTATGTAAATTTCTGGGATCTAAGGACAAAAAGTGCTGGACTTAAAAATGTTGTTTCATTCTTGTCTGATATAGGATTCATCAGTCCTGTGTCTTCTTGGTCATAGATTTCCCTTCATGATGTGCCAAATGTTAGCAATTTTTTTGAAAGGTCTGGACCACAGGCAGGCCAGTTTGGCGCCACGAAGCCATGCTGTTGTAATAGACACAATATGCAGTTTAGCACCATCTTGCTGAAATATGCAAAGCTTTCCCTGAAAAAGACATTGTATGGGAGTGCAGGTTGCTCTATAAACTGTATATACCTTTCAGTATTGACGGTGCCTTTCCAGATGTGCAAGCTGCCAATTCTATAGGCAGCTTGCACCTGTACCATCAGAGATGCAAGTTTTTGAACCGAGCACCGATAAATTGGATTTCTCTCTCCTCTTTGGATTAAAAAATTCAAAATGAGCAACTATTTTTTATGAAATAGTAAAATGTCTTAGTTTAAACATTTGATTTTTTTTTTCTATGTTGTATTGTGAATAAAATGTTGGTTTATGAGATTTGAAAATTATTTCATTTTGTTTTATTTACATTTTACAGAGCATCCCAACTTTTTCAGAATTGGGTTTGTATTTCAGACATAATTCAATATTTGTCTTTATGCTCCATATACTGGGAAAATGGCTGTACAATGGAGGGAGTGCCCATCTCCCAGGAAGTTATTCCCTGGGCCACTTCCTGACCAGTGTCTGCTTCAGTGTTACTACAACTGGTCAAAGGCATTGTCTGGCGCCACGTCCGTGTGCTTCATGTCTTCTTTAATCCGGTCGAGCCACCGCTTCTTTGGCCTTCTTCCGTACCATCTGAGGTGGGCCTCTCGCATCTTATCCGCGATTGGGGCCACCCCATGCGTCTTTGGACATCCGCGTTCATGACGTGGTCATGCAGAGTCAGACCAAGGCTCCATCGGAGCATCCGCATCTCCATAATGTGAAGTGCCTGCTCCTGTTTCACAGTTGTGGGCCAGCATTCACAGCCGTACAGGGCGACAGGGTATACGATGGTTTTGTAGATCTTGCCTTTCAGGCGCACTGGCATCTTGCTATTGCAAAGTACGCCTGTCACTTGGTGCCACTTAGCCTGGGTCACGCTAACTCGGGTGCGGGCATCCGGGAGAGTGTCACCACTGCTGCTCATGAGGGAGCCGAGGTACTTGAACTGCCTTGTCTTCTTCAGGGGTGCTCCATTGATGTTTATTGTTCCATCGGTTTGTTCTCCAAACTCCATGTACTCGGTTTTCTTAGTATTCAAATACATTCCGTTTTGGCTGAGCTTCATATCCCACTGCTGGATTTGAGCCTCTAGGTGTCTTCGGTCCATGTCGGCCAGGTCCACATCATCGGCATGCAATAGGCTCCATGGGTGGGGTTGTTGGAGGTCAGCCGTCACAGTGTCCATGCATAGGATGAAGAGCAATGGCGAGAGGGCCAATCCCCGATGCACACCCACCGCAATGGGGTATGGTGGGGAAACCCCCACCGGGCACTGGACGACACTGTGGACGTCATGGCAGAGTAGTTTGGCCCACTGGACGTAGGCTTCAGGGACGCTGTGGACAAGTAAGGCATGCCATATGAGGTTGTGGGGCACACGGTCAAATGCCTTTTCCAGGTCCAGGAAAGCCATGTGGACAGGCTTGTGCTTCTCCCGGTGGCGTTCCATGAGCAGTCTGGCTGCGTGGATAGTGTTGATGGTCCCACGTTCTTTGACAAACCCACACTGGTTGGGCGTAACCTCCATGATGCTGCGTAGTCTAGCATCCTGAATTCTCTCAAAAATATTCATGGCATGGCAGATGGGGTGGTAGTTGGAACACTCCAGGACATCTCCCTTGCTCTTCCAAATGGGCACTGTAATGCTGGTGTGCCAGGCCCTGGGGGCGACACTATCATCCGTGATCTGGTTAAACAGACTGGTGAGAAGAACAGCTCCTTGACATCCCATCAGCTTCCAGGCTTCCATGGGGATCTCATCAGGCCCAGGGGCCCTCCCATTCTTCATTTTTTGGATAGCGCACATGACTTTGACGGGCGTAATCAAGTGCACTGGTCTGGGGACTGGATCGGCAGACACTATCGGAGGGTGAGAAAATTCTTCATTTGAGATCTTTGAGAAGTAAGTGGACCACCGCTGCAGGATTTCGATCAGCTCTCTGAGCATCTGTGTTGCTCTTCTTGACTTGCTTCATCTGTTCAAAGTCCTGCGTGGCCCGGTGGCGGAGGTTGGCCAATCGGTAGATCTTGTCCAGTTCATCAGAGAGGCGCTGATAGTGGGACGCTTTGGCTGTCGCCACCACCCTCTTGCCCGTGAACTTCAGGACCTGGTAGCGCTGGAGGTCTTCTGGGTCCCGGGAGGCTTGCCATGCCTTAAAGGCTGCCTTCTTCTCCCTAGTTGCCTCTTGCACTTCTTCATTCCACCACCAAATCTGTTTATCAATGAATCTTCTGCCCAGTTTGGTTTGTTCTAAGACCTTGGTGGCTACACTCCCTGATCTCTCCAGCCATGATGTCCCATATGGAGTCCACTGGCTGGCTGGCATCTATCTCAAGGTCGCCTATGGCACTGGCAAGTTCCTGTTTGCATTCTGGCAGCCACCACCACTTGATCCTCGCCACTCTGGTGACACGCAGCTTCTTTTTCTGCCCAAGATCAAGGCGGATGTCTATGACAAGGGGGTGGTCTTGGGGCCCAATAACTTTGAACAGGATAACCTTTGCGTCCAGCACCAGTTTGAGGTCCCGCCTCCTGACAAGGAAGTAGTCGATCTGGGTGGCCCTTCCCCCACTGCTTTAGGTGACCAGGTGAGATTTTCTCTTCTTGAACTAGGTGTTCACGATGGCCAGGTCACGTGCTTCAGCGCACTCCAGGGCTCACAAGCTGTCTTCATTACGGGCTCCCAGCCCCTGGCTGCCATGGCACTGCTGTAAGCCATCCATCATGGATCCAATATAGCCGTTAAGATCTCCACCAATCACCTAGTGCACTTCAGGGTCCATGCTTTGTAGTAAGGTATTGAGCCTCTCCCAGAATTCATCCTTTTTATCATCAGGGCAGTTGGTCTGAGGGGCATAACAGGAGACGACCCATAGGGCCACTGTTCCCGAATCGATCTTGATCGACATGACCCATCAAGAGACACGGCTGACTTCTACCACACTGTCCCTGAGTCTCTTGCTGACCACGATTCCCACACCATTCTGCTTCAAGCTCTCGCCTTTGTAGAATACCTTGAATTCTTCGCTGATTTCCTTGGCCTTGGCTCCTTTCCATTTTGTCTCTTGAATGCATGCAATGTCAATGCGCCTGCTCTTCAGCGCTCCGGCCAATTCATGGCTTCTTCTGGTTAATTTGCTGATTGTACCAAATTACAGTTAGGCTAGCTTCTTCTTTAACCCACCTCGCCCTGGGACGGGGAGCCCTTGCCCACTTCTCACGTTGCTCAGGTGAGGGCGGCGCGCGGCGCCTAAAGGGTACGCCCGAGGTTCGGTTCAGAGTATTGGTAATTTTCGGTCGGTCGTGACGTTAATAGATGCAACAGAAAAAAATACTTCGGCCGGCACGTCACTCCACCTGTCGCCAAAGACCCCCACCATTTGTCAAAGTCCAGCCGGCACTGCATGGAGGTGGTGGAGGGACCTCATAGTTCTCAGACTTACTTGCGGTTCCTAATGTTCTCAAACGTCGAATGGGAGGCAGAGCCTTCAGCTTTCAGGCCCCTCTCTTATGGAACCAGCTCCCGGTTTGAATTCAGGAGACAGACACCCTTTCTACTTTTGAGATTAGGCCTAAAACTTTCGGTTTTTAATAAACCTTATAGTTAGGGCTGGATTAGGTGACCCTGAACCATTCTTTAGTTATATTGGAATAGATTTATGGGCAGACTTAGAGCGTTTTATCTTCACTCATCTCTTTTCACTCCCTGTGTGTTTATGCACCTCTACTGTGTTTAATCCTTTGTAATTGCTAAAATAACCCAAACCGGTCATGGTGGAAGACTGTCCCTCCCTGAGTCTGGCTGTGCTGGAGGTTTTTTCCTGTAAAAAGGAAGTTTTTCTTTCCTACTGTCACCAAGTGCCTGTTCATAGGTGGTTGTCTGTTTTTGGGGTTCTTGTCTCTTTTAGATTGTAAGATCTTAACCTTACAATATAAAGCATCTTTAGGCAACTATTGTTGTGAATCAAATCAAATTCAGTCAAACTGAATTGAATTGAATTGCGGTGAGGACATTAAGAGGGTTGGTGTGTCAGAGGATAGGGATGTGGAGATGGAGGCAGATGATCTGCTAAAGGGAACAGTTGAAAGAAGAAGATAGTGACATTATGGGTTACTGTCCTGAGACTGCCTTGGTGTTCCCCCGAAAGAACTGGATGAAGTGGCTGGGCCATAAAACATAATGACATTATGGGTTGCTAGTACAATATTTCAGTACTTTTTTCATTTCATAGTTTAATGCAGGACTTTTGAGTAAATGTCCAAGAGTAATGTCAAAGTACCATTTTTTAGGTCCAAGTTTATGCTTCTACTTTAATAAAGATGAAAGAGATGTTGGCCATGGTTTTCCAAATTAGAACAACATTAACAATATGATTAATGGTTGATCAGTGGTTTCCACTTTTCTGTGCCTTTGAATAAATTCCAAATGCTGCCATGTGGATCAGGACCTCCAAATACCAGTTAAACACACAGAAAAAGAATAAAACATCTAAAGAAATGCAATGCCATGAAAAAGTATTTGCATATTTGTCACACTTAAATGTTTTCAGATCAAACAAATGTTAATATTAGACAAAGATAATCTGTTAATACAAAATGCTGTTTTGAAATGATAATTAATTTATTAAGGAAAAAGTTATCTAAACCTTCCTTGCCCTATGTGAGGTATTTTGTGTTTACTCAAATTTGTGTGATTATCTGAAACATTTAAACATGACAAATATGCAAAAAAGCTAAAAAAGAAAATCAGGAAGGGGACAAAAACAAAAACAAAACACTGCTGCTTACAAATGGATGCAATCCAATAAAGTTTGGAAATGAGAAAAGTCCCAGAGGTACTTTTATTTTTGATGCTTTAAATGCTTCTGTACCATCATAAGAGTCTGCAGCCAGCAGCTTAGAAGCAGTCTACTCAGACAAAGAGACAGCAGTGAATGCCAGAACAAATTTTCATTGGTGCGGCTGCGGTATTATGTGTCTCCTTGTGTTTCAGTCACTTTATTTGCTTGGTGACGCTGCATTGGCCCTGTGCTAACACTTGTTCTGTCTTTCAGGTAGGAGAGTTAAGGTGTCTGCTGCTGAGCTGGCTGAGTTTACAAAGCAGGCAGAGTGTCTGAACTTACCATCACCTGTTATCTTCGATTCAGAAAAGGGTATGAATTTTCATTTAATATGAAGACCTAAAAGCTATGATTGTATATACTCTAATGTTTTCACTATGCTTGGGTTAATGTGTTTATTAACCTTTGTTGTTTTTGCAGCTAAACACAATATGCCTGAATTTTTTACCAAATCATCAAAATAAAATTTAGATTGCTGCAGCAAAATCCTACTTATGGTGTTCTAAGAACAAACAAAGCCCAGCAGCACAATACGATTTACCAAACTGCAGCTGAATTAAATGTTACTCCTTCTGTCTAATGTTGTATTTGTTTTATCACCGTGGTTGATAAGACTGCACATCCATCAAATTAATTTCCCCTCAAATAAATACAATGTATTCACAAATGTCTCCTCACAGGTTTTTGCCCAGATCCAGCTCTCACCCCAGAAACCATGACCACTGATTTTACAGTTCCCTGAGAAGCCTAAACTCTGTTAATTTCGGCCAAATAGAAAAGGTTTTCAGAGATGAAAGTGGACTAAAGACACTCTTTAGTCAGATCCACAAGCTTTGTGGATCTGTTCAAGCAACAAGCAAACTGACATGGTCAGAAATGCCATTAAGTGTTTACATGACAAAGAAGCCATGCCTGTGAAGAGGATTTCCACTAAAAATAAAGATGCTAAAAGAACACGAAGCATGACTTTTATTCCTCCATGATTTATGTCATCTGTAATAAAAATAATCTAGATTTAGCTTTATTCAATTGCCATGAAACTGAAAATATTACTATTAATTAATTAATTTGCTTTCTGAACAAAAAAATTCCTACGGTTTGTCACTCTATTTCACCATGCACTAAAGACCCAATCCTCAAACCATGGTGGAGTTTGGTCACGTTGCTCTGGATGTGCTCAGTCTGCTGACGGTTGAACAGTCAGATCCTTTGATCAGCTGCACAGAAGTCCACTCTAACCTTTTTTTAAAATATATTGTTTGTTTTAATAACCACCTATTTGTTTGGACGAGATTTATTTTAATGACTTTTTGGGGCTTCTGTATTCTTGCATTCACAACGATGGCTGTGAAAAACAACACTCCTCAGCTGAGAGGACTAGCTTACTAACATTTATAAAACTGGCTTATTCAAATATTTTTCCTGGCTACCTTCCTGAACAAACAACTCTTTAGTCCAGCACACAACTTCATTAACCTCCTCACAGATTGTTTTGCTTCTTTTCATCCTCACTATACAGGTGCTTGTCATAAACTTAGAATATCATGAAAAAGTTGATTTATATCAGTAATTCCATTCAAAAAGTGAAACTTGTATATTATATTCATTCATTACACAAAGACTGATATATTTCAAATGTTTATTTCTTTTAATTTTGATGATTATATGATTTATGAAAACCCCAATTTCAGTATCTCAGAAAATTAGAATATTACTTAAGACCAATAAAAAAAAAAAAAAAAGGATTTTTAGAAATGTTGGCCAACTGAAAAGTATGAACATGAAAAGTATGAGCATGTGCAGCACTCAATACTTAGCTGGGGCTCCCTTAGCCTGGATTACTGCAGCAATGCAGCGTGGTATGGAGTCGATCAGTCTGTGGCACTGGCCCAGGTGGCTCAGGTGTTATGAGAGCCCAGGTTGCTCTGATAGTGGCCTTCAGCTCTTCTGAATTGTTGGGTCTGGCGTATCACATCTTCCTCGTCACAATAGCCCATAGATTTTCTATGGGGTTAATGTCAGGCGAGTTTGCTGGCCAGTTAAGAACAGGGATACCATGGTCCTTAAAGCAGGTACTGGTAGCTTTGGCACTGTGTGCAGGTGCCAAGTCCTGTTGGAAAATGAAATCTGCATCTCCATAAAGTTGGTCAGCAGCAGAAAGCATGAAGTGCTCTAAAACTTCCTGGTAGATGGCTGCGTTGACCTTGGACCTCAGAAAACACAGTGGACCAACACCAGCAGATGACATGGTACCCAAACCATCACTGACTGTGGAAACTTTACACTGGACCTCCAGCAACATGGATTCTGTGCCTCTCCTCTCTTCCTTCAGACTCTGGGACCTTGATTTCCAAAGGAAATACAAAATTGACTTTGATCAGAGAACATAACTTTGGAGCACTCAGCAGCAGTCCAGTCCTTTTTGTCTTTAGCCCAGGCGAGACGCTTCTGACGCCGTCTTTTGTTCAAGAGTGGCTTGACACGAGGACTGCGACAGCTGAAACCCATGTCTTACATATGTCTGTGCGTGGTGGTTCTTGAAGCACTGACTCCAGCTGCAGTCCACTCTTTGTGAATCTCCCCCACACTTTTGAATGGGTTTTGTTCCACAATCCTCTCCAAGGTGTGGTTATCCCTATTGTTGTACACTTTTTTCTACCACATCTTTTCCTTCCCTTCGCCTCTCTATTAATGTGCTTGGACACAGAGCTCTGTGAACAGCGAGCCTCTTTAGCAATGACCTTTTGTGTCTTGCCCTCCTTGTGCAAGGTGTCAAAGGTCATCTTTTGGACAACTGTCAAGTCAGCAGTCTTCCCCATGATTGTGTAGCCTACAGAACTAGACTGAGAGACCATTTAAAGGCCTTTGCAAGTGTGTTGAGTTAATTAGCTGATTAGAGTGTGGCACCAGGTGTCTTCAATATTGAATCTTTTCACAATATTCTAATTTTCTGAGATACTGAATTTGGGGTTTTCATTAGTTGTCAGTTATAATCATCAAAATTAAAAGAAATAAACATTTGAAATATATCAGTCTGTGTGTAACGAATGAATATAATATACAAGTTTCACTTTTTGAATGGAATTATTGAAATAAATCAGCTTTTTCATGATATTCTAATTTTATGACCAACACCTGCACATGGCATTTTTTTTATTATTATTATTTTAAAAGATACTTTGAAACCAACGAGGATTACAGAACAGAAATAATTTGATCCACTTTCAGGCACTGGAAAAAAAATCTTCCAAATGTAGATTCTTTGTTCACTTTAATGAAAACTGTGCCTAACACACAGCAGCAGACTGAGAGTGGACGCAGGAATGACTTGCATGCTTCTTTATTTTAAAATAAATCTTGTTCTTGTACTATAACTCTCTGCAAGTTTAGACTTCATATAATCAATAGAAGCCCTCCCCTAAACCAATATTATGTCAGTGTCCCAGTGATCCCAGGGGTTATGATGTCAGGGACTTTTGCTCTTGGTAGTCTCCCAAGACCAGCTGGTCCTTCATGAGCCGGATGAAACTACTCCACATCGAAAAAAGCCATCTCAGATGGTTCAGACATCTGGCAAGGATGGGCGCTTCCAGGGTGAATTGTTCATGTGGAGGGCCTGAAATCATATAGTGATTTCATTACATCTCTCAGTTGTCCTGGGAATCCCTTGGTATTCCCCTAAAAGAGCTGGAGGAGGTGGCTGGGCCATGAAATATAGTGACATTATGGGTTGCTAGTACAATATTTCAGTACTTTTGTTTTTTCATTTCATAGTTTAATGCAGGACTTTGACTTTTTGAGTAAAGGTTTTCCGTTACCTTCCTTTAAGTCAGATTACAACACATAGGCAAACAATCAAGGAATACGCCTCCTAAAGTGGGCTGAGCCTCGCAACTATAAAACACACTTTAAAATCTGAAGCTCCACAATCAGCAGATGAGCCAGGATGGAGTTTCTTCACGTCGCTGTGGCTGTGTTCAGCTTTCTGTGTCTTGGACGCTCAGCTCCTGTGACAAGCTGTGAAAATCTCATCCAGTCTCGTGAAATCCACGGAAATCAGGTCAGATCCTCTCTTGTGTCACCTCTCACCTGTCTCTCACCTTTTGTTTTTGTTTGTTTGTCTATGAATAAAAAATAAATTAAATGTTTTTTATCCTATACACCTAACACTGTCTGTTTCAGCTGCTGGGAAAATGGACAAATATAGGAGAGAGCGCAAACATGACTGGAGCTAAAATGCTGACAAAGATGTTTGTGGACAGCGTCTGGGTGAACATCACCGCTGCTGACGGGACTGATACATTCAACAGTGTCCAGAATCAAAAATGGTAATAAATATGATAAAGTCTTGCTGGAACTGATACTCTTTTCAAAAAACACTAATTTTAAAAAAAAATCCTCTTTTTTTTTTCTTCTGAAAGGTTGGGCACCTGCTTCACAGTGAAAACTAGCATGACTGTGGTTAACAACACTCTCACTGTGGGTGAGTATTACTGAGGGAACAAATATTTGGATGATCAGATCTGGACTTTGTTGTCTCTAGCATTACAACAACACTTTCTGTAATATATTGACTGGTGTGTATGTACACATGCCCACAGTGTACCCTTATCAATCATCTGCTGTCCTACTGAATACTGACTGCCCTGACTGCCTTGTTATCTACTCACACACCACTCTTGGAAGAACAACATTCAAAGCTCTCCAGCTCTTGAGTAAGAACAAAGACCTAATACTGTAATGTCAAAGTACCATTTTTTAGGTCCAAGTTTATGCTTCTACTTTAATAAAGATGAAAGAGATGTTGGCCATGGTTTTCCAAATTAGAACAACATTAACAATATGATTAATGGTTGATCAGTGGTTTCCACTTTTCTGTGCCTTTGAATAAATTCCAAATGCTGCCATGTGGATCAGGACCTCCAAATACCAGTTAAACACACAGAAAAAGAATAAAACATCTAAAGAAATGCAATGCCATGAAAAAGTATTTACCCCCTTCTTGATCTAACCCTTTTTTGTTGTTGTTGTTTGATTATCTGAAACATTTATTAAGTGTTTATTTATTAAGTGAAAAAAGTTATCTAAACCTTCCTTGCCCTATGTGAGGTATTTTGTGTTTACTCAAATTTGTGTGATTATCTGAAACATTTAAACATGACAAATATGCAAAAAAGCTAAGAAATTTAGGAAGGGGACAAAAACAAAAACAAAACACTGCTGCTTACAAATGGATGCAATCCAATAAAGTTTGGAAATGAGAAAAGTCCCAGAGGTACTTTTATTTTTGATGCTTTAAATGCTTCTGTACCATCATAAGAGTCTGCAGCCAGCAGCTTAGAAGCAGTCTACT
This sequence comes from Pterophyllum scalare, assembly GCA_024447675.2. Taxonomy (NCBI): domain Eukaryota; kingdom Metazoa; phylum Chordata; class Actinopteri; order Cichliformes; family Cichlidae; genus Pterophyllum; species Pterophyllum scalare. The sequence continues at coordinate 87,213 of JAMQGT020002678.1, forward strand.
CAGACAAAGAGACAGCAGTGAATGCCAGAACAAATTTTCATTGGTGCGGCTGCGGTATTATGTGTCTCCTTGTGTTTCAGTCACTTTATTTGCTTGGTGACGCTGCATTGGCCCTGTGCTAACACTTGTTCTGTCTTTCAGGTAGGAGAGTTAAGGTGTCTGCTGCTGAGCTGGCTGAGTTTACAAAGCAGGCAGAGTGTCTGAACTTACCATCACCTGTTATCTTCGATTCAGAAAAGGGTATGAATTTTCATTTAATATGAAGACCTAAAAGCTATGATTGTATATACTCTAATGTTTTCACTATGCTTGGGTTAATGTGTTTATTAGCCCAGCAGCACAATACGATTTACCAAACTGCAGCTGAATTAAATGTTACTTCTTCCGTCTAATGTTGTATTTGTTTTATCACCATGGTTGATAAGACTGTACATTCATCAAATTAATTTCCCCTCAAATAAATACAATGTATTCACAAATGTCTCCTCACAGGTTTTTGCCCAGATCCAGCTCTCACCCCAGAAACCATGACCGCTGATTTAACCAGTTCCCTGAGCAGCCTAAACTCTGCTGATTTCAGCCAAATAGAAAAGGTTTTCAGGGATGAAAGTGGACTAAAGACACTCTCTGACTCCATCCAAAGCTTTGTGGATCTGTTCAAGCAACAAGCAAACTGACATGGTCAGAAATGCCATTAAGTGTTTACATGACAAAGAAGCCATGCCTGTGAAGAGGATTTCCACTAAAAATAAAGATGCTAAAAGAACACGAAGCATGACTTTTATTCCTCCATGATTTATGTCATCTGTAATAAAAGTAATCTAGATTTAGCTTTATTCAATTGCCATGAAACTAAAAATATTAATTTGCTCACTGAATAAATAAACTACTATGGTTTTTTCCCTTTAATGCACTGAAGACCCAATCCTCATGGTGGAGTTTGGTCAGGTTGCTCTGGATGTGCTCAATCTGCTTTGATCATCTGCATAAAAGTCCACTGTAACCTAAAGCATCACAGGTTTGAGTTTTTCAAAGTGTGCATTATAAAGCAGTTTAAACGAGCTCCACTCCATCTGCTACATAAAAATACTGTTTATATGGTGTGTTATTAGATTAATGATCCAATCCATTCACAATTCATTATTCTATAGGTTTAACACTTTAGTATAAGTCTTGTATAGCATTCGCATGATGGTAATACTAAGATACAAAATGCTACAACACATTTGATTGCCTTTATATATCAGTCTCCAGTCATGGATGATCACAGGATGAGTTACCGTTATTAATGGAGAAGAATAATAAACATATCTGTTTCCACTTGAAATCTTGTTATTGATTTACTAAAATAAAAGGAGAGCTTGTGGCTCCAAGCATTTGTGGGTATCAGTAACTGATCAGGGAGGATTACCACAGTGAATAAAGAAAACATCAAACATATTTTATTACAACCCACACAAGGCTCCCGGCTGCATGTGATTGGATCAATATTCCCCAAAGAGGTCAAAGTCTTCCCTCTGTCTCCCCCTGCTGTTTGCCTTTGTTACATAAGTTCATAGCATAAAAGAGTAAATGCTGCGTCCAGAGAAAACTGTGAGGCAGTGAAGACAAAATAGAGCTTGGAGACAAACAGTGAGGCACTAACAAAAGAATCAGAAGGAAATCTTGAGGAAAGAGAGAAAAGAGCCCTTTAAAAGATGAAAAGTGCTGTTCTGTTGCTGAGCCTTCTCTCGATGGGACACTCGGCTCCTCTGAGCAGCTGTGACACTTTGCTAAAACCAATACCCATCACCACGCAAGAGGTAAGTTCTCAGCTGATTTGCGCCGAATTTGTCCTGAAATGGCCTGTTGAGGGGGGGGGAATCAGAACAAACAAATGCTTTTTCAGATAAAATTAAAGATTTCGCTTTTTATTTTGTTGTAATAGACAGTATGCATCCTCTTGTTGAAATATGCAAGGTGTTCCCTGAAAAAGAAATTGTTTGGATTGGAGTGTAGGTTGCTCTATATACTGTATATAGCTTTCAGCATTTATGGTGCCTTTCCAGATGTGCAAGCCCCCAAATCTATAGACAACATGCACATCTGCATATGCAGGTTTTTAAACTGAGGGCTGAAAACAAGCTGGGTGGTCTCTCTCCCGTTAGTCTGGAGAATGCAGCATTCATGTTTCCAAAAAGAATTTCAGATTTTAAGTAACCACAGAATAGTTTTTAACTTTGCCTCAATCCATTTTAAATTAGCTTTGGCCCAGAGAAGACAGCAGCATTTCTGAATTGTATCTGGATCAGTGCCCATGCAGTGATTTCCAGGACAGAATCATGTCTGTTTTTAATGCAGTGCTGCCTGAGGGATTGGTGAACCTCTGCCCATCTTTGCTTCTGAGAAACTCTGCCTCTCTAAGATGCCCTTTTTATTCCCAGTCATGTCACTGACCTGTTGCCAGTGAAACTAATTAGTTACAAAATGTTCCTCCAGTTGTTTTTTTTAGTACCACTTACTTTTACAGCCTTTTATTGTCCCATCCCAGGTTTCTAAGATATGTTCCTGCCATCAAATTCAAAATGAGCTAATATTTTTCACAAAATAATAAAATATCTCAGTTTAAACATTGGACTTCTTTTTTTTTTTATTGTAGTATTGTGAATAAAATAAGGGTTTATGAGATTTGCAAATTGTTGCATTCTGTTTTTATTTACATTTTACAGAACATCCCAGCTTTTTCGGAATTGTGTTTGTATTTCAAACATACTTAATTCAATAAGTGCCTGTATTCTCCAGATACTGGGAAAATGGCTGTACGTTGGGGGAGCTCCCATCTCCCAGGAAGCCGTTCCCTGATCCGCTTAATGACCAGTGTGTGGATCAACGTTACTACAACTGCCAGGAGTAATGTCCTGAATCTCTTTCAGACTCAGAGAATGTAAATGCTCTCCCACACTCACACAAAATACATTTGAACCTGCAGTCACCAATTTTGTAAGGGCAGTAGATAATTAATACATAACATATTAACATACATAATATATTAGCATATGTTTTCATAAAGTAGTGCATTAGGACACATGTAATACTTTATTGTCAACCTGGTACTTGTATCTACAGTACAGCAAAACAACAGTCTGAAAGAAGCTAAATGTGAATCCTGTACACTCTGATGCAATTATAATATAAATATGTAATGTTTATTGCTTTTATTTTCTTCCTCACAGCTATGGTGAATGTTCAAGCTGGATGTATGATGTGATCTTTGAAAACAGCACAATGTTGATTGGTGAGTAAAGAAGAGCCACAGAGGGGTTATACTGTATGCAAAGGAAACCTGCAATCATGTTTCTTGTGATTTGTGTGTGTGTGTGTGTGTGTGTGTGGTTTGTACAGAGGAGCCTTCTACCTCAAGGAGGTCTACCTGCCAACTGGCTGCTCTGACTGTCTGCTTGCTTATGAAGAAATTATCTCTGGGAAAGATACTTTCATCACTCTCTTACTAATGAGTAAGAAACACACTATATGTGACTCCAGAGCACTTATTATTATTATTATTATTATTATTAAGCATGACGGTCTGTGGACAAACTTTTAGCTACCTGTTTTCTTGACCTTTATTTCCAGGCAGGACAAAGAGTGTCTCTCCTGATGTTGTGGAGAGATTAAGAAGCAAGCTGAATGTCTCCAGCTCCCACCGCCCATTATGATAGACCCAAACTATGGTGAGAGTTTCAGTGCATCTCTCAACATATTGTACCCCTATTACGCCATACAGAGATATTTGTTTTATTTGTACTGTTTGCATACACAGAAATCTGCCCTGATAACATCCCGCCCTCTGAGGGCCTCAGTGCCATCAACAAGTTACTAGAAGCCAAGACGGGACATCGACTTGCAAGAGTTCTGGATGCTCTTTTTGATCTGTTTGTAAACTGATCTTTTGTCAGTTTTTACCTGTACTGAAATTCCCTTTAGTTTAGGGAGAGTTTATCAGATATACAATCTAAACATATATTGTACATAAATCGTAATTATGATGAAACTGCATTATTGTTTTTATATTTTTGGTGGAGATAGTGGTTGTGGTATAATTATCATATTTTTTATTGTTGTTGATGCCTCATATTGCAAAGATGTTCTAAAACATTTTTTCTTCTTGCTTATTTCACATCTTTTAAAAAAAGATATAGCCATAGTTATACATATTAGAAAATAAAATAGAAAACATACTATGTCAAAATATCAATTGAATGTGACGCAATTATATAATTTTGTCAAAGTCTATGTTGTAATCCTTAATTCTTTTCTTTATTTGTTTTTCCATTTTTCGATTCTATATACCCCTGCCTGCATCTTATTCTGCTTTTATTCCTGGTCTCTATTTTAGTTGCTCCCAGTTTGTGTTTTAAAGTTTTTTCATCATGTGGCTTCGAGTGATTTTACTTCTCTGATTTACCTTTACTTTTTGTCTAGAGTGAGTTCTCCTGTGTGTTGTTATCTCCCAGGTGTGTATTTAATCTGGAGGCTTTCTTCTCAATCTCTAAAATTAGAAACGATCCTGTCTCAGACTGATGCTGAAAAGCTAATTTATGCATTCATTACTTCTACGCTGGATTGTTGTAGTTCATCAGCTTGTCCCAAAAACTCCCTGAAAAGCCTTCAGCTGAGCCAAAATGTTGCAGCTAGAGTACTGGCAGGGACTAGAAATAGAGAGCATATTTCTCCCACATTGGCTTCTCTTCACTGGCTCCCTGTTAAACCCAGAACTGAATCTAAAATCCTTCTCCTCTCATACAAGGTCTTGAATAATCAGGCCTCATCTTATTGTAGCCATTTAAGACCTATAGTAGAATAAGTCCACCAGACCATATCTTCACATTTTCTACATGCTGTAGTACCATCTTGTGGAACTCACTATACATCATTAGAATCTTCAGAACCATAATTATAATACTATGTATGAAAGTAATCCATAGAAACTAGATAAAATAGCTAGTAAGTGCACTAACTAACAAATAAATTGAAAAACACAGTTTTGTATCTACATATCTATGTTAGATAAATGCCACAGTTTTGTTGTTAGCGCTTCTTATGCAATTTCTGAAAACTCATTAGAGGAAGGATACAGCGCTCTGGGACACGTTGAATGCAAGGTTATTATATTTAACAGAAATGAACAAAATAACAAAAACTGAAATTGATAAAACATTTTGGTAAACTGAAATAAATAAAAACAAAAAAAAGACAACTAATATTGTATTGTGAGTTCACAAAACTAACTAAAACTAACTGAAATTATAGCTAAAATAACCTTTGTTTTCGTGTTTGTCATTTTATTTAAAAGCCTTGTGGACTGATATGAAATTTTTTCTGCTCTACGAGTTTAAGCTGGGAGCACCATCGGGCAACTATCTGTGTGAGCAGAAAGAGCCAAGACCAAAAAAAAAAGTCCCAGGCAGCACCGCATATAAAACACCAGCATACGACCACAAGGTAATTAACACACATAATCCAGCTACACAAGCATAAATGTAGACATGAGGTCAGCCACTTCCGTAGGTTGTGTACAGAGGCTGCAAAGACCCTGGAAGTCTAATTAGCAAGTATCTAATCAAGCTAGCTCTCTGAGCAGGTCCAAAACAGAAGCAGCTTCATGTGATGGATAACATCAGGATGCAGCTGGATTTGAGCTTTAACTCCTTCAAAGAGTTCAGCTTGTTTTTGTCGAACATTTGCTGTGTTCTGATGTTATACATCACATTTAGGTGTTATTAATCAAATGCACTTACACTGAAGTTTATTGCAGAGTTTATTGCAGAGTTTATTGGGTTTTGAGTTTTCTTTATGCTTCCCTCTGCTGATGTTCACATGTCTCCTTAATATTACATACATTTCGCACGTGATGCTGCTGTCTTGTTAACAGTTTGTTTTTTAAAACATTTTTTAAATGGTGTCTTTTGTCGAGTTTTTATTAGAGAATTAGAGAAAAAAATAAAAATGAACTAAAACTAAAGTATAATGTGAAATCCCAAACTGTATAATAACCCTGGTTGAATGTATGATATGTAAGTTTAGATCCTCTGGTTTTATATGCAAAAAGAATTATTGCTCTATTGTATGTGGTTGCACTCTACCACAATTAAAAGCAGTGACGCAATTGGGAGTGGCGGTGCTCTGGTCATAGAAAAGTCATAGTCATACTACCATATAACCCTAATAGAGCACTTCTCTCATACTGCTGGCTCACTTGTGGTTCTTAGGGTATTTAAGTGTAAAATGGGAGGCAGCGCCTTCAGTTTTCAGGCCCCTCTTCTGTGGAACCAGCACCCAGCTTGGCTTTGGGAGACAGACACCCTCTCTATTTTTAAGATTAAGCTTAAAACTTTCCTTTTTGATAAAGCTTATACTTAGGGCTGGATCAGGTGTCCCTTAGTTACACTGCAATAGGCCTAGGCTTCTGGGGGGTTCCCATGATGCACGGTTTCTTTTTCACTCACCTATTTGCACGCTTAATGTGATTATACACCTCTCTGTATTAATCATTTGTTACTATTAATCTTTGTCTCTCTTCCACAGCATGTCTTTTTTCCTGTCTCCCTCCCCTCACCCCCAACCACTCGCGACAATGACTGCCCCTCCTTAAACCTGGTTCTGCTGGAGGTTTCTTCCTGTTAAAAGGTTTTCCCTCCCACTGTTGTCAAGTGCTTGCTCATAGGGGGTTGTGTAATTGTTGGCAACTGTTTGTTGTGATTTTGTGCTATATAAATAACAAAAATGTACCATGTTAATTATTGTTACCTCAGTGCAAATATGTGTTTACAAATACTACATATCTTATGCATGGAAAGATTGTTTCTGAACCTTAAGTTAATCTGAATAAAGTATGTAATTGTAGTGTTTTGGGGTATGGAGACATGTTTGGGCATTGTATCATGTGCTTCATGGAGGTGAACATTTTTAAAAACAGCATAAAAAAATATATCTTCCAAAACCCACAGTTTACACTGAAACTACCAGTGAGTCCCTGCAATACCTGCCTACACCTCATTGGAGAAGAAGTGTTCCCTCCTCACATATCCTAGTTTAACCCCTCACTGTAAACTTTGCACACAGTTAAAGTGGTGAATGTGAGAAGAAAAAATAAAACTGCGATGTAGCTGCGCCAGTTGTGATTGATTCAAAGAACAGTGTTTAACTGAAATCAACTGGTAGAGCAAATACGCTGTAAACTTGCAGAAAACAGTGTTATCATGAGGGATCCCATTACTTGTCAAATGTTTCATGGGTCTTTAAACGACAGTGATGAGACAGAGAAAAGTAATTAATCTGATAATATCAATATACTCTATGTCTGAATAGAGTAAGATTAATTTTTTTGGCAAAAAGTCTCACTTTTTGCATACTATGACCATATTTTGTTAACCTATATCTGCACAGACTGATTTAAAATTTGCAGCAATTCTTTATTTTATATTCCTGTATTGGGTGGTGTTTAATTCTCTTTTTTTGTCTTTGATGCAAGAGTAAAACTGGGACTGATGCTAATCTGGAAAAGTTTTAGAAGTCAATTTTTTTTTTTTGGCTATGAATTCACACTTTATTGATCCTTGTTCTTCTCAGGAAATGGAAACTTAAAATGTGATGCAGTGGTATGCATGCTTGAGTTTAAACAAGAAGGCTTCTAACATTTTTGGCTCTTAAAATACTTAAAGAAAAAAAGAAGCAAGATTTACTGTATAAAGGCTACGGTAAATTAATATGATGTGTGACATTATGAATGTTGTGTTTTTCTATGGTTTGCAGAAATGTCCCGCAGCACCTTTTCTCCACTTTAGGACGGATCACACAATCGAAATTTAAGGTCATGTAAATATTGATGAAACCGCAACTTGATGGGCAAATGAAGCTGCTGTATTTTTCTCACCTGTTACGCCCTCATGTAAGCCTGTTTTTCCTAACAAACTGGGTAAGCTTGTGTACAGTAAAGTGTTTTTATGACCTCATTTCACAAAGAATTGGGTAAGATGTACATAAAAATAGAATTAACTTATTTGCAAATTCATACTAATTTTAAAATAATGCAGACAACATATGAAATTTTACCTTATTTTTCTAAAACAACATTATATGCTCATTTTGAATTTAATGCTGGCACAAACTGGCAACCCCCCCCCCCCAAAAAAAAAAAAAACCACATGTTTACCTTAAAGTTGCATGACCTCACCTTTTAAGTATTTGGGAACTGAGGGCACCAGTTGTTGTAGTTTTGAGGATCAGGTGTTTTTTCTTTCTTGCTTATATATGTTTTCAGCAGTGCTTTGCCTCCTTTGTGGTTTTCATCATTTCATTATGCTTCAATAACAGATAACAGGTCTGAACTGCAGGACTCTTTGGAGCCATGCTGTTGTAATTTGTTCAGAATATGGTTGGCATTTTCTTGCTGGAACAAGCAAACCCTTCACTGAAAGAGACATCAGGATGGCAGCATAAGTTACTTCAAAATACACTGCCTGGCCACAGAAAAAGTCACCACCTGGATTTAACTAAGCAAATAGGTACGAGCCTCCTATTGGATAATTACTGCATGGGCGATTACCTTTCCACCGGTCAACAAGTTATTTAACCACAACTGGTGCAATGATTTGCTTCTCATTTCTTAAACAACCATGTCGAAAGACAAATCGCGTGGTCGTGGAAAAGATGTCAGTCTGTTTGAGAAGGGTCAAATCACTGGCATGCATCAAGCAGAGAAAACATCTAAGGAGATTGCAGAAACTACTAAAATTGGGTTAAGAACTGTCCAACGCATTATTAAAAACTGGAAGGATAGCGGGGACATTGCCTTCAAGGAAGAAATGTGGCTGGAAAAAAAAATCCTGAATGATCGTGATCGGCGATCACTTAAACGTTTGGTGAAATCAAATCATCTGGTGTGGTCTTCTGCTGCTGTAGATGCTCTTCTGCATACTTTGGTTGTAACGAGTGGTTGTTCAAGTTACCGTTGCTTTCCTATCAGCTCAAAGCAGTGTAACCATTCTCGTCTGACCTCTGGCACCAACAAGGCATTTTCACTCAGAGAGCTGCCACTCACTAGATAGTTTCTCTTTTTTGAACCATTATCTGTAAACCCTAGAGATGGCTGTATGGGAAAATCCCAGTTGATCAGCCTATCTGGCACCAACAGCCATGCTACGATCAATGCCACTTAAATCAACTTTCTTCCCCCATTCTGGTGCTCAGTTTGAACTTCAACAGGCTGTCTTGACCATGTCTACATGCCCAAATGCACTGAGCTGCTGCCATGCGATTGGCTGATTAGATATGTGTGAAAGAGCAGTTGAACAAGTGTACCTAGAAAGGGTGCCTGAGAGCATATCATCTAGCAAATAACAGCAGGCATGGAAACAGGAAACTGAAAAATAACTGAGTTGAAGAGGATGTCCATACCCTTGTTTATTGGTAAGTTTATTACTGTACATACATCTGCTCATGAGTCATGTATATATATTTTCTCTCTCTCTGACAGACACACACCCACACACACAACCACTCAAGATTATATAAAAAGGACTCATTTTCTGTGCAGGATTCCATCACAGTCAAATCTACATCAGAACATTTGCATCTGCATACATCGTGCACACACACCACAAATATGCATACGGTCTTATGCCTTGATTTACACAGAACAGACAACAGTTCAAAATATAGAAAACTGACAGATGAACAAATAGGCAAACCACCAGTGAGCAAGTGAATTTGGGTCTTTTAACATTTAAACACTACATCTGTCTTTGTAAGTGTATGTGCCTCGCTATCTGAATAGGAAGACCACAGAAATGTTACAAAGGTTAGTGGTCTTTTTCTCAGGGATATTTCAAATCACCAAATGTCTCATTTTGCAATTACTCAGGCAATGTGTAATCTGTGTACTATACTTGACACCCTGGTGAAACTTTGGAACATACCTGACTGTGAGATTTTGCAATGCTTTTTTTTTTTTAATCTAATATAATCCCCTGAGAGTGACCCATTCAATCACCAGAGATGAATGAACAAAAACAAAGAGTTCTTGACATAAATAATTTCAGTCTCCTTATCAGGATGCTTTCATAAAGGGAAAGATCATTATGCAATGTACTCCATAAAGGCCTCTTTTTGTTCCTCTACTTGAAAGCAAACAAACATTTTTCAGAGAATGTGATGTGTTTCACAGTCGTGATGTGTGGCACGGACTACATTTGTTCGAGTCACTCATCATGAAGCAGGATTGTTAGCTAAATGACTGACTCAGGAAAGAGCTTCCATGAGCATCATTTTGATGAGCAACTGTGGCATCCTCTGGGGTATGTAAAGTCCGTTGCTAACTTCGAACTGCCGATGACTGCAGATTCCTTCAAATGACCACCTGGCTCCAAAAGCAAATCAGTCCTAATAGACCCCTGCGTTAAAACGATCAAGTTTAGACTGGTACACAACAACATTTTTCCCTTGTATAACAACTGTATGATTTCATTACTTAGCCATTCAAATTGTTTTATGGCTTAAAATTTCTTTCATTACGAGCGCCGTTGCTTTGAGCGACATCAGGTGCCAAACTGGACCTCGGAACCCTGTTTGTGGTGCTGAAGCCTTTTATGAAGTGTTTTTTAATGGATTTATATGACAAATAATACTGCCTCATGTGCAATTAATTGTACCAATACACCTTTCCAAGAAGTCTGTCCTCCAGTTAGGGTGAGTGAAACTTAGTAGGTTTATCTCTCTGGGTTAAGAACTCATATGGCCTGTGGATACCCCTTGCTTGTTAAGCTAGCTTACAACCACAGACAGGATAAAAGATCAATGTAACTTCAAGGTCTGAAAAGTGAAGCCAATGTGGAAGTGCCTTAATCCTGCACTTTATTTAATAAACTCTCTGCACCTTAATTTCTTATTTAGCTTATTTTGTGAATTTTGCTTATTCTGGCCATTAGAAAGGAGGATTATCTAGGATATGCCCATTGCGAACAATGTGCTTGTTAGCCAATGAGCGTGCACTTTTAGTCAAATCTGCCCCTCACTTGTCAAATCTGGTTTTGTGACACAAAGACAGCAATGGTGAAACTGCTCTCGAGGCTTCAGAGCAGGACTTTGTTATATCAATGGGTGATGTCACATTAGCTACCTCCATCTTCTTACTATCTATACTGATAAGTTAGCACTCCACCACAAATTAGGGGGTCACATTACAGTGGCTACCCCCATCTTTTACGTACAGTCTATGATGACCATATAAACTTGGTACTGGAAACATTTTTAATTTGCTCCCCTTTGAGGTCTATTGCTGGTGGCCACTAACTTCTGCTGGAAAGATCTCCATGTTCACTCGTTAGCAGGCCATGTACAGTAGAACAGTCAAAGTTTTTATCTCTGAAAACAGCTGGTTGAAACGAGACAAATAAGACCAGTGAAAGTGAACCTAAGGAGTAAAGCTTCAGGACAGAAAACCAAAACAATTAACTGAAAGACACTAAGGCCTCACAGAACAGAGTGAGACTGATAATCTCTTTCCACACTGCAGTGCAGCTTCATCTCTATGTTGATGGTTTCAGTGACTGAGCTCTAGTGAAAGCCAAAATCCTGCTTCATGATACAAGACCATTTGTATCACATAACACCTAATAAAATGGAACTCTTAGTTGAGATGAATGTAAAGATTAAGATTACATCTAAAACAGAGAAGCTGTCTTATGCACATCCACATCCTTTACTTAGACAATCATGAGTGAGCAAAGGTCAGCAGGTAAGTAAAAGAGGCCACGTAAAGGAGTCAAGGACAAAGCGATTGTGTGCTTTAGTGTCGACACAAGACTCCAGAGAGAAATAAAATAGCCATTGCATTCCTTTGCAATAGCACAAAAGAGGCCTATTTCACCAGTGCACATACTATTTCCACACTCACACGCTTATAAATTACTTCAGCAAAAAATTGGTTATGGCAAAAAAATACTTCGAAGAAGAGTATCTCACGTTTGATTTGTCTGATTTTTCTTTTTTGCTTGTGTTTGACACACACAAAAAGGTTTGCAAGCATCGACCTTCTCTCTTTCACCAAAACAGTAAACAACCCTTCAGATGCTAAGAAACAAACAAAAAAAACCCAACATGACTGTCTCTTCAAGAGCCAGCCCACCACTGGGACACGGATAACGTTTAAAACAAACTGTTCCACGTAAACTCTGTAGCATTAAGACCCATTCATACAGTACAGTCAGTGTGTGATTGTCACTGGGTTAGATTTATGCACAGTGAAGTGACATGAAAGGAGGCCAGACGATGTCTGGTAGTTGAATAGTGATATTACTGAGTTCAGGTGTTTTAGCCACTGGCACAACACATTCCCGCAGGACCCCCTCATTCCGCTACAGCGTTGATTTGGATGAAGGCCCTTCTGGAGTTCCATACAACCTTGCTTCCTCTGCCTTTAGTAAGGATCTAAAGCACCAAACCAACTGTTACGAAAGCACTGGTGTGTATTTTTTGCAGGTGAAGTTGGTGGTGTAACACATGAAAGTGTTTTATTTTTATTGATTTTTATTTTTTTTAAATCATGGTCTGACTGTGCCATGTGCTTCAGTTAGGGAACATAAAAGTGACAAAATTCCAGTCATGGCTCCCAGAACTCAATTTGAGAGTCCAGTCTCCAGGTCTAGTTCCAATAACACTGCCCATGGTTGATTCTTCTCTGACATCCCATAGGCTAATGCCAGTTTACCTGGCTTGTCAAGGTTCAATGGTGAATTTACTCCCCCCGAAGGAAAAGGAAAAAAAAAAAAAACATACGGTGCTGCTGGATTTGTAAACAAGGCCGTAGATAAGATATGTTATGGGGACTGGGTTGGTGAAAAAATAGGTAGGAAAAATGTAAACAAATGCTGGAGTATTTCAGGAAGGGTAGGTATTTGGGAGCTTTACAGCCATCGTGATTCTGTAACAGAGGCGGGCAGCAGAGGAACTTTCAGATCTGCTGTAGTTGGGCTAATCCGGTCTGAAGATGGGGATCTTAGGTAGGAATTCTATTAGAATTACCTGCGGGCGATAAAAGAAAAGGCTCTTAGTAGTGAGTCAGAGATGGATGTTTCAACAGTATTTAGTGAGAAACACTTTCACGTGAAGGAATTTCACTACAGTGTTTCTATTAAAGCCGCAATCAGGTTAGGTCATACTGGGTCACTGATGCAAATTTATGAACTAGACTGCCAATGGCAATATTAAAATTTAATAAGTTTTTTTGCGCAGTATTATCAGATTCCTTTTTACTGGATCATCCACAAAGATGCTTTTTCACCTAAACGTTAAAGATGCACCGGTGCAATTTTCCCTGTCTGACCTGCCAATCATCTGATACTGAATGATTCCATTTTTCTTTCCAAGAACTCATTAACAACACACAAAACAAATTTTCTAAGTTTTCTCTAATAAAAACAGACCATTTAATACATTTTAAACTTTTTAGAAATCTGCAACAGATTGCAGGACCTTATTTCACCCTTAAACCTCAAAGTGTACCAGGTTACTGGACAGATATTTTTTGTATGAACAAAATCCACCTGAAAATGCAATACATCCATCTTTATCTGACACATTTAACATGCCTGTACAGCTCTGTAATCACACCTCCAGAACTGTAGTTGGTTACTCTGTCACAGTGTTAAGCCTTTTTGTGTACTTGTGTGTACAAACAGGGCTGAGCAGATCATGTTGCAGTTACCCTATCAGACATGACTGAAATACAATAAATAAAGAGATTATCTGTGAATGCACAGAGCTATGAAAAAGAAGGAAATGGCAGATGGCTACACTACACAGATAACTGGCTACTGTGTTAGCATTATGAGGAAGCCAGATATAATCACAGATGCATTTTTGTATATCTTTGTAAGAATCAATATGCTGAGTTTATATTTAGAGGAGCACGTCAGCATCTTTTAAACACAATTAAACTGGCACAGAATCGGATGAAGCAGCTGAAAGCTGCCTGGATTAAACAGGGTCATTATATAAAAGCCCAGACACCTTGATACAAAGTTGCTGCTTTCACTAATAAGCACCACTAACACTAGTGGATTAAAGTAAATTATAATATTTTATTAATGCACAACACAAGACAACTGTTGGTTCTAAGATGGTACACGGCCACTAGCCAGGGCTGTGGATGGCAGGACCCCTCGTCTCTCTGTAATATTATGTATGACACAAACAGCCACACATTTCAATAGGAAGAATACTTTTGCCACAACTAACCTTGTAGGTTAAAATGTCCTCAATTTTCAATCCCCCCCCCTTACTTTTGGACTGAGTAACAATGTGTTACACTAACCAATCAAAGACATGCAAGCACACATTGCAGCTAAAATAATAACAAAAAGTATGCTAATTTCCAGTTGTAAAATGTTTTTTCATGTTGCGTTTATATGGCACCAGATAATCCTGTGACCTCATCTGGATGGCATTACTTTGGCCTCCAGTAACACTGTGAGAAATCTTGGGAGTCATTTTTGACCAGGATATGTCCTTCAATGCACATATTAAACAAATATGTAGGACTGCTTTTTTGCATTTGTGAAATATTTCTAAAATTAGAAATATCCTGTCTCAGACTGATGCTGAAAAGTTAATCCATGCATTTATTACTTCTAGGCTGAACTATTGTAATTCATTATTATCAGGCTGTCCTACAAGCTCCCTGAAAAGCCTTCAGCTGATTCAAAATGCTGCAGCTAGAGTACTGACAGGGACTAGAAAAAAACAGCATATTTCTCCCATATTGGCTTCTCTTCATTGGCTCCCTGTTAAATCTAGAATAGAATTTAAAATAATTTTCCTCACATACAAGGTCTTGAATAATCAGGCCCCACCTTATCTTAAAGACATCATGGTACCATATCACCCCAATAGAGCACTTCGCTCTCAGACTGCTGGCTTACTTGTGGATCCTAGGATACTTAAGAGTAGAATGGGAGGCCGAGCCTTCAGCTTTCAGGCCCCTCTTCTGTGGATGCCAGCTCCCAGCTTGGATTCAGGAGCCAGACACCCTCTCTATTTTTAAGATTAGGCTTAAAACTTTCCTTTTTGATAAAGCTTATAGTTAGGGCTGGATCAGGTGACCCTGAACCATCCCTTAGTTATGCTGCTACAGGCCTAGGCTGCTGGGGGGTTGCCATACTGCACTGTTTGTTTTAATTCACCTTTATTACTGTCTACACTTCACTCTGCATTCTGTATAATCAGTTATTATTAATCCCTGGCTCTCTTCCACAGCATGTCTTTTGTCCTGTCTCCCTCCCCTCAGCCCCAACCGGTCGCAGCAGATGACTGCCCCTCCCTGAGCCTGGTTCTGCCGGAGGTTTCTTTCTGTTAAAAGGGAGTTTCTCCTTCCCACTGTTGCCAAATGCTTGCTCACAGGGGGTCCTTTTGACAGTTGGATTAGCTCTGTATTATTGTAGGGTCTTTACCTTGCAAAATAAAGCGCCTAAACAAATAAAATGTAATTTAATTGAATAACTGAAACCAGCCCTCATGCAGAATTTCTCATTAACTAGTGCTTAAAACAGCTTTTTAAATGCAGTCTGCTTGTGGCTGTAACATCTGGTATATCTTCATGAACTGTACTGGGGTTATTACAACACTGACCACAGCAAATACTTACATATTCCATCATGTTGTTGGTTTCACACTTCCTTTTGCTTAGTCTCCAATGCAAACACAACTAGACAGAAACAAAGTTCAACAGTGATCAGAGAAGATTCATAACTATCCATCCACTCATATTAATTGATGCCTTCACTGCTCACCTTGTGGTAAAGTCTACTGTTCTCCCACTCCAAAAGCTTCTCTATAGATCTTCTTGTCTGGAATGAGACATCAGATGATACTGTCACAAATTAGCCTGGTACAGTGTGGGTTTTTTGTTTTGTTTATTGTGATGCTGCTACAAATGTGTGACATTTTAAGACTGGAAGATTAAGTGAATGGGCATCTCACTCTCTTGCTGAGGCAGATGACGGGCCACAAACTGAAGCCCAGTGTGCAACAGCAACAGAGACAGCCACACAGGAGCCACCGCACATTCACGGGGAGCGTCTTTCTCAGGCAGCTGTTCACCCGATTGATACTGGCTTTGAATTCCTCTGGCGCCACCTAAGGGAAGTACACAATATTATAAGAGTATGTTAACATTTTTAGCACCATTAAATGCAAAATACATATCTGTTTTTTGCACTGATGATCAAATGATGAAGGGGGAAAAAATCATTTAAATGATGTACTATGTGTTGGCCATCATTGCTAATTTGCACTTAATAAAAGCAACACACTCACCTTTCCTGTAAGTGCTGAAGGAAATTCTGACTCGAATTTGTTACTGAGCCCAAACCTGAAGGTGGATGAAGATGAACTTTTTAATAATTGAGTCAAAAGATGTCTAGCGATGTCAGGAGTGAACAAGTATTATAAGATTTAATAGGATAGACCGTTTAAAACAAGAAAATACCACAACATCTACCTGAGACCCAACTGTTTATATTATCAGAACAGGAAGAACCATTTTATATTTCATCGAAAACATTTAAGGATGTCAGGGATGTTCAAACACCCAATACATGTGTGTATTATCACACAGATCTGCCTATTGAGCTGGCCTAACTGCTTTTACTGTTTGTTTTGGATCATACTGCCACATGTAATGTGCAACCATTAAGGTCAGTGTAGTATTAAACATTTTGAGAATGAACGTGAGGCGTATCACTGTCAAATTTAGGGAACAGTTCCTGTAGGTTAAACTCCCAAAAATAGTTAGGACTGCTTTAAGTCTGAAGGTAACTCTCTGCAAGCTCCTTTCCACCTTATGTTTAAAAATGCCTTCAAACCACTTTGTAAAAACCTACAGATATGATCTTTTCAAGTTTTATCCATTTTGTAATACTACCACAGAAAACATTTTTTTGCATTTACTATAAATGCTTATATGTTTAATTCTTTCAGATTTACACTGTGTAGTTTATGTTTTGTGGGATTAAGATTAATTTACAGAAAACAAATCTTTTACTATTGAAATAATGTTGATATTGAGAAACTGAAATCAATGAAAGTCATGCTTTTATTTCCAAATATTATTTTATATGGCAAATTTTAAATTCACAAATGCAAATGGGCTAAAATGCAGCTCTGTATTCACGTATTCATGACACAAAACTTTAACTAAAACCACTTCATTTTTTCCTTCTTAGTGTTTGTACTCCTGATATCTTGTCTTTCAGATAAAAAACAAAAACTTAAGCATAGACTTGTTTGGAAAAAGTTGCACTCTCAGTACAATTAACTTCTTAAGAGTCTAATTTATTGACTTAAGACATGGCAGGTTAATTATTACTAGGTTTAACTGCGAGAATACCCATTTATTGCTACAGTTTACAAATGCATTGTCTTATGTTGCAATGATCGGTATAAACAGCTCTGGGAGTCTGTGTTTACGTCCTGAAAAGTGAAACCAGTGACGGGGACACGCTGTCTTAACTTGACAAAAGCTACCATACTAACAAAATCACAGAGAAAGGGCAAACATATCTGAGACCAAATCGGTCACTCCTCGCTAAGTTAGCAGCTAGCTGGCTAGGCTAGGCCACCAGCGGCAATTAGCCACCAGTTAGCCACGGAAAACGCGGCCGTTCAGCGTTTCACGGTAACGTTAAACTCGTTTCTCGACCCCCGTGAGCTCGGTCAGTTTCTTACACAGTTACGTGGCCGGACCCCCGAACCACCACGGGGTCCGGAGCGTACTTAAGGAGCTGTTCCTCCGCGGCCCTGTCCTCGTCCTCCTCTTCCTCCTCCTCTTCTTCATAGATCTCATCAAAGTCCTCCATCATCGCACGACTCGGCCTCGCGCTTCCCGGAAAAGACACCGGGAGAGACACGATGCCGACAAACAGCGAAACCTTACAGAGAAATAGCACACAAAGTATCTAGAAGACAGCCACAAAAATATCGAGCCGTCCCGTAGACGATACAGCTTCACATCGTTCAGCGAGATCCGAAACAAAACATCAACATCCGCCGCAGTAACCGTACGACACCGGAAGGGGGACAGACTTTTTTTAATATTATTATTATTATTAATTAATTAATTTTAAACAGTCGATTCACAAAACAGGGCTTGTTTTGTGAACCTACTGTGTTTAAAGAGAAACGAGAGAGAAGGAGAGAGAGAGGTTTTTAAATTACATTGAATATTTTGCTAGAGTATGTTGTTCGGAAGCACTTTTCATACAGAGATGTAGATTGAAGGTGGGGTAGGTACAGGAAAACACCTAGAACAGCACGATTCAAACAACGCAGGGCACATGGAACCTATGCAAGGTTACAAGTGTACGACTAACTCAAAAAACATGATAGATAGATAGATAGATAGATAGATAGATAGATAGATAGATAGATAGATAGATAGATAGATAGAATTGACTGTGGATGAGAGACATAAAGTGTACAGAATAAAGCACTGTGCAAGTCTATGTCTTTTGCAATGGACAGTGCTAGAAAGGTGAGGAACAGAGTGCAGGCAGGGTGGCGTGGATGGAGAGGAGTCAGGGTGATTTGTGACAGAAGGATAGGAGCAAAAGTGAAAGGGAAGGTTTACTAGACGGTAGTGGGGGCTGCTATGATCGATGGTTTGGAGATGGTGGCACTAAAAAAAATGACAGGAGGCAGAGCTGGAGGTGGAAGAGCTGAATATGCTGAGATTTTCACTGGAAGTGACCAGGATGGACAGATTAGAAATGAATATGTCAGAGGGACAGCTCGGGCTGAGTGCTTTGGAGACAAGGTTTAAAAAACAAGGTTGAAATGGTTTGGGCATGTGCAGAGATGAGATAGTGGATACATTAGACAAAGGATGTTGAGTATGGAGCTGCCAGACTGAAGAAAAGAGAAAGACCACAGAGGAGGTTCATGGATCTAGTGAAGGAGGACATGAAGAATGTTGATGTGACAGTGGAAGCTGCTAGGGATAGGATGAGATGGCAGCAGATGATTCACTGTGGCAATCCATAAAGGGAACAGCCAGAAGAAGAAGAAGAAGAAGAGTGTATGGGTTAAATGTGGCTTGTAGTCTAAAGTGCTTTATGTACTCAATAAGTATAGAAAAACTATTCCATAAATACATGCCTTCAAAAACACCTCCAAATGTATTCTCTTTCTTTTATTGTAAATAAGTACATTTTGAAAATGAAAATTGAATTAACCATCCATTTACAAAACAGATCACCCGAGTCTGAGATGTTTTATGAACATCAATTTCATTTCCAACAAAATGCTTTTCTGCATTCTGGCAACCTAGTATTACATATTAAAACGTATCATTCACAGTGGCTCTACAAAAGCAAAAAACAACTTTATAGCTAAACAACAATAGTACTTTTCTTCTTTATGATGACAAAAACATCTGATAATGAGAAATATTTTAAAATTGTATTTATTTTTACTCCTGTGTATTAATGCTGGTACCCCATAGCAGGAATAGCAGGGCATCATTCATGACATTTATTGCACTTTTCAAAGGTATCCAGTGGTTCAGATTGGACTCTTCAGTGGGCTGGCTTTGGTCTCTGAGCTGCATGTTTGACATGTTTGTATTACTCAGGCATATTAGTAGTATATTTGGGCCAGCTACACACAGATCTGTATTTTAGTGAATACAGAAATAATAATCTCTATATTGCCATGTTTAGTGCAACTAAGTGAAACTAAAACTGCCCCCAGTCTCTATTTGTGTGTCTGCGTTTCTTCATATGCAGAATGGTTTCCAAAAATAATTCTTTATTCAAAGTATAGCAAGCAAAACATTAAAAAGGATGGGGGAGATACAGAAAAAGCAGAAGATTAAAAAAAGGTATATTTGAATATGCACATTGAGATTTGGTGAACAAACTCAAGCTGCTGTAAAAGAAAATTCTGATATATGTGCATGTGAGTGGTTGAAGTTACAAAATATGTAAGTCCTGCAGTCTTACTTCAGTAAAATCACAGAAGAATTAATATAATGCATTAAATATTCTTCTAATTGAGCATTCATTTAGTTTTTATAATTACTGATAGATGATTGTGCAGAAGGCATTTTAACATTGTCAGTTTTAAAACCTTTATAAACTTTCAGGTCTTTAAGTCAGTGTATCATAGTCTAATAAATGATTATATGAAGATTGTTGATGCATAAAGTCTCTTAAATCTGTACAAATACGTGTGGTATATAAAAAGTGGAGCTTTTCACAATGAATCATCAGGGGACTAAAAGTTTAAGGATAGTTAAAAAATAAACTGAAGAGGATGCGCAGTCAAAACCGGAAGTTAAACAAAGTCTTTTTCAAAATATGACTTAAATGTCGTTGGTAAAAGTTAGGCCTGGTCTTCCCGTCATTCCCACAGCGTACAGAGTGCTGAGTTTTACATTTTTAAACCGTTTAAACCTTATATGTGTAGTCGTTTTCATTTGCCACACAGTTAACAAAGCATTTTTTTAACCAACTAAATTTGGTAAAAACGTTTATTTTGAAAGATTTGACGAGAAGTCGCCTTCTTCTAACACTCAAACGAGTCTTCCTGATTCATCCCTGGCTAGACGATTGTACAATAAGGTGCTTTATTGTATGTCTGTGTGTTTTTAAAATCAACGTATTATTATCACAGTCTACAACCCGATATTTATCCATCAAGAACTGAAACGTCCTGAGGAGTTTACCGAAGCTTTCGGCTCGAAACAGCCCGGAAACGGCACTGCTTTCTATTTAGGAAGTGAAGAGACTGATGAAGCAGTTTGGCAAACCTTGCGAAACTTTCATTTAGCTCATTAATCGTGGAAGACCTGAGTTGGATGGCAAGATGGCTCTGACTGAGCACTTCAAGATGATGGTCGAAGTTATCAAAGATGTTGTTCCTGTTCTCACCAGCGGGGTTCTCACAGTGATCATCCTGTCGTGTGTTTTATTTGGTATCCAAACATATTTGAACTTAACACAAGGCATCTTCAGCATCGGCGCGAGTGTTTTTCGGAATGGACACCTATACAGCATCTTGATGTATCCCTTTTACCACCAAACCTTTGCTCAGCTTCTTCTGAACATCACATCCCTGGTGTTTCTTAGCGGGAGCTTGGAGAAAGGTGTGGGCACGGTCCGTTTCTTCTTCCTTTTCCTCCTGCTGTCCTCGACCATAGGCTTGTTTTACAGTTTCTTGGATCTCCTGCAGGAGGACGGTTTCCAGGGTCACACTGAGGGTTTGGTTCCTGTCACTCTGGCCTCTGTGGCTGTAACTACCATGCACACAAAAATGACTAAAGCCTTTCTGTGTGGAGTTAGTTTCCCCACCATGGCCCTCCCGTGGGTGTTCCTCATCATCACCACTGCCCTTGTTCCTCACTGCGTGTTGCCCTGCAATGTTATCGCCATCCTGGTTGGGGTGATGTATGGTAAAGGATGGGTCTCTTTTCTGGACATGTCTGAGGCCAAGGCTGGAGTTCTGGAGAAGATGCTGCCCTTCAGGTTGTTTAGGAGCATCAGCGGCAATATGTTTGTTCCTGCTTCCACAGAGGACAGGAGAAAGACCCTGCTCCCACAAATCAATCCCACACCTGGGTCTTACCCAGTCCAAGCTTATGCGCCATTACCCACTGTCAACACTGCTGCCGTGAACTATGAAGGCTGGCCACACCAGATGAGTGCCACGTCCAGTCCCGCACCACCTTCCAACCTTCACGGACATGTTGCAGGGCAAAGCTTTGGACACTTTTCAGAGCAGAGTTTGGGCCACAGCTGCAACCACAGTCACGGTCATGGCCGGAAGACTGGAGGACTGCTGCTACAACAGTAGCTATGTTTTTATGAAAACTTATGCTTGCGAAAACCTATTACATAAAAGCTACTCCGAACATCTATGAGCTCCTGCAGCATCTCAGCATTGAAATGTGTCTGCCTGCTTGTATAATCAAATGCAGTTTTTGTGAAAGCTTAAATATTGCTGGTAAATTCTATTATTTTTTATTTTTATGTTCAGGAATCCAATAACTAATTTGGCATCTTTTGCCCATTCGTCTGCAACTTAAAATGCCATGTTTGCCCCTAATTTAAAGACCTCCAAGACTGACAAAACTTAATATTCTTTTCCACCAATAAACTCACTGTTGTACTTATATTATATTACACAGGATTTAAGTACAACAGTGCTTATATCCTGTGTAGTCAGCAAACTATGTTAAAATCTGCATGCAATTTATGCTCAAACAAGTTAAACGCAGCTCCAGCGTTTCTTGTTTTGAAACTTTACTTTTATACTAGTTAATAGAAAACAGGCATGCTAAATTCACACTAGTGTCAAAGCACAGAGGGGCAAGACCTGAAACTGTTTGGTTTTATTGATGCTTGAAAGACATAATCAGAATCTTGTACATCATGAAAAGTGACCACTGAGAAGTCTGTCCTGTAGAATCAGTGACACCTGAATACTCATCACACCTAAATTTCACATAAGGACTCATTCCTCCCAGGTGTCTCCATAGACGTTCTTCACTGTAGAGATAGAAGGAGAAAAGGCTAATCAGTTCTTTTACAAGGAATTTTAAGAACAGGCAGTACTTGAAAATCTCCACCACCATGTCTGAAGGCAAATATTTCAGTACTCCTATAGAGTGTGATCCACAATTTGAGATGAAGTCGGGTACGACATCACATTCCTCTGCCGTTTCCGTGCTGGTTTCTCCTTCGCTCAGTCATGATATCAGACCGAGGACACACCACAGAAATAAGTTTCTGGTTCCACAACTCCAAAAGATTTTCTTCTTTGGTGGATTGCCAAACATTTGGTTTTGCACATTTTATTTCCATTATGTAAGATTTCCCCCCTACAAGTGTCAGTATAGTTTTAATCAGTGCACAATGCTGCATTCCCATTGGTCAGTTTGTGGATGTTGGCAGCAGGCACGTTGAGAGATTTACATCCTAAATTTCTGGCAGTCAGGATTTTGTCCCAGACTACGAAGAGACTCCTTCAACAGTTAACTTTCAACCTCTCCGTTTGCAATGTAGGATCGCCCACTTTAGCGACACAAACAAAGATATATTCTTTAATGTTGGTCATCTTCCATCTGGTTTAGCTGAGGCAGAAAAAAATATTAAATTGTACATATCCGGCTCTATACGCATCTTTGCATTAATATAGCTTACTCTCTTTCTTGGGCCTTTCTGGCTCCTTCGTAGGTGGTGTTTTGAGCAATGCATCAGCTTTCTGAGTAAGCGTGACCTCATAGTTCTCTCTGTTTTTGAGCCTCAGGTCCTCATAGAGGATAGCCTTCCTCTTGGGCTCCTCTTCTTCCACATATGACTGGACTGAAATTAACAGGGTAAAGACAGGAGATAAAAAGGTTCATCTCTACGGGAAAGTTTTGCTGAAGTGTGTGAATGCTTAAATTAGCTCAGTCAATTTAGTAAACGTCTTTTGACTAACTTGCAACTTGGGTATGTATTAACTTTCATGTTTCACTAAGAATCAAAGTTACACATAACTGTTGCTTGTTACTTGTAGCATTAAAGGTAAACAGTATTTAGCCACAATGACAAGAGGTATATTTGGAGGAGTAAGGTGAGGCTTTCAAACCTAAGGTCACTGTACTATTAAGCATGGAGGTGGTAGCATCATGCTCTGGGGCTTTTTTGCTACCAGTACATTGCACAAAGTAGATGGAATATTGAAGGAGGACGACCACCTCCAAATTCTTCAGCTTCACCTTAAATCAACAGCTAAAAGCTTGAAACTTGGATACAATCAGGATTCTATGCAAAAAAAAAAAAAAATTCATAGCCCAGCATTATTGCAGGACCGGGGGACCCCCTGGGTACCGGACGACTCCTAGCTAGTGCTAATAGCCAGGTCCACTTGCTAACTGTGGTGACAGCGATCGGTTCTCATGGTGAACTGGTGAAATTCTCAGCCGGCTGCTGCACCGGGCTATCAACCGCTGACTAGACCCCTGCACAACTGGGTGTTCCAACAGGACGATGAGTCCAAAATGATTTTGCTTCTGAAATGGCCTTCCCGAAGCACTAACCCGAACCCTAGTGAAAATTTGTGGAGCATGCTTAAAAGCTGGGGATGTGCCATGAAACCAACCAATTTAAATGAACTTAACCAATTCTGCCAAGATGAGGTCAATTATCCAGCCATAATTACACCAGAAGCCTGTTGATGGCTAACAAGTGTCTTGTTGAGATGCAACTTGCTAAGAGACATTTAAACAAATATTAGTTGGGGGGGGGGTATGTTTGAGCCCGTTTATATACTTTTGACACTGTGTAGATCAGAGAAAATCCACAATTCAAACTTGTGCACCCAGTTCTTGTTTTTTTTTTTAAGTCATTGAAGATATATGCTGTACATTCATTTCACTCTGGAGCAAGAACAGCTCAAAGAAGTCATTAAAAGCCCAAAATTACCATGACATTCATGCCCATGATGAGCATATGTAAACTTCTGATCAAAACTGTAGCTAAAAAATATATTGTCTATTGCTGCTGGCTCAAAACAAAAACTGTTGCCTGTCCAATTAGAAACCATTAGTCTCTGCCTCCCTGTTTGCTTTGTGGAGGTTTTAAACTAGTAAAGGCTGAATTTTGATGACCCACCTAACTGTAACAGGTGAAAAGTCAAGGCCTTGTATTCATATAGCACCTGTTTTGTCTTGCTGACCACTCAAAGTACTTCACACTACAAGCAACATTCACCAATTCAGACACTCATGAAAAATTAACCCAACATGGACTGCGGGAGCAGAGCACCCAAAGAAAACCCACCAGACTCAGACAACATGCAAACTCCTCATGTAAAGAGAACAGAAAGTTTTGGACCTAGGACCTTTTTGTGGTGAGCTACTGTCAACAACTCATTAGTGAATAACCCACATAATGTCCCTTTTTGATACCTGGCGCACTGAAGTCGTCTCCTCTGTCCATGTGTGCTGGTGGCTCTGGACTGTAGTCATATCCATAATCTTTGCTGTAAGTGGACATGTGGGTCGGGGCTTCTGCAGGCTGGAATACGGGTTCAAAAGACTGAGTGTCTGGGTCACTCAACTCTGACTGAGGACCCTGGGATCTGTGAAGGAGGCCAAAAATTGGTAGAGACTGCTGCTGATAGTTACAGAAACCATGGCAGGCCAGCATTTAATCCAGTGTGTGTAATACTCACTTAAGTGGAGGGAGCCCTGACCTCTGTCTGATAATCTCGCCAAGAGGAGAGTTCTCCAGCCTCTTGAACTTTTCCTGACATGTTTTCATGTATGACATTTTTCCAGCCAGGTAGCCACAGAAGCCAGCAACTGAAGGATCAAACAGTCAAAAAACACAACTAAAAAAAAAAAACATATAAATGATAATATTTACTGGATTAGATCCAGCAATGAGAACATGAACAAGTTTGTAATGTGTGGTTTTGTTAAACACTGGTGCTGAGCAGAGGTGTTTCTCATTCATTAAATACAGATACTCATTCAGTAAATAAAGGGCAAGTCTGTGTGTACTCTACCGCTTATTTAACACTCATGAACTTACAGGCCACTTTGGGTAACGATCCAAATCTTGGAGATGCAGACAGAGTCCCTGCAATTTTAAAATAATTCAAGTTATGTCAACTTGAAAATCAACATGTGCCAATATTCATGTTACAAGTATTCTGTTGATTCCTCTATAGTACTACAAACAGTATTACCTCTGGCAACGAGGGCTTGGGTGATAGCCATGCTGACCACAGAGAAGGGCACCGCTGGGGAGAAAGAATGTTCTTATCAGCTTAACACAAAGGAGTCACAAAAAAACCAAAACATTTTCATATCCTAAATATGAAGCCGGCGTGCACGTGGAACTTACACCTATAAATAAAGCTCTCCTGGTTACACTCTCTCAACACTCTCCTCTCTTCTTCTGTGGGGATGTAGTCAATGTTCAGCGGCGTCTGCAGATTAACACAAATACCTTTCCGTTAGTCAACAGCCGCTAGCAGTCCCACCTTTCCGACCTTCAAATGATTAAAATTAAAACAGCGGCTAACAACGCACGCCCCCCTCTTCATAAAACTCTGCGTGCAGTTCATCCAAAGACACTGCCAGCTAACGTTGGCTAACACGTTAGTATCTCAATTATTGTATGCCTATCGGCATGTTTTACCTGCGCCGGTTGGCGCTGCCGCTCCTCCGTGAACCCTGTAGTGGTGGATGACATACTGAGACAACGTCAAAACTTTCTCACACCTCAAAGCATGTAAATTAACAAAGTGTAAGCCACTCGGCGCACTGACTTATCTAGTGTTCGGTACAATGTCATTGCTACAGATAACGTTGACATCACCCGGAAGTTGAAGTTATCTAACGAAAAGAAAAGGAGGAAAACGTGTTAAAGTCCGTATTACTGCTCGAGAGTAAACTACTGTAAACATGATTTCAAATAATATTAAAATAAAGAAATATCACTACAGGTATATTCATTTACAAAATCAAAAAGAGCTGTAAACTGGTTCTTTTATTTTGAAAAAGTAAAGCTTGTTGTTAAAGCACTTAAATGTCGACCAGCTCCCTCTAGTGGGAGTGACGTTAACATAATCATATTGTTTTGCTGTTATTTTACGTTCTGATACTAAAATTAGCAATGAAACTCCATCAGCATGCACTGTTCAAAAGTCTTGAGTCACCCCTCATTTATTTATATTTTCTTAGGAAAATGGGACGTAGGTGCAGTGATTTATTTACACTGTACTATTTTGAAATTTTAATTTGAAATTTAATATTTGGTCCGAGTACCTTTTTTTCTTCAACACAACTCTCCTAGGCAGCTTTTCTGTCATTTCTTTAAGTAGTCTTCATTAATTGTTCTCCAGGCATCATGAAGGACATTCAAAGTTCTTCTTTGGATGTTGGCTGCTTTTTACTCTATTCTCTGTCAGGATAATCCCAAACTACTTGAATAATATTGAGGTCCAAGTTTTGGCCATGGCAGATACTGTTCCACTGTGTGTTTTTCAGTTTATATGACAGGAAAGTCTGGCTGTTTGGAAGCAAAATCTTATTCTTTCTTGCTGTGTTTGACACCTGTGCTTGGAGCACTTGGTTGGCCATTGTTGCTCCAGCCATCCGATCTGAACAGCTGGCACATCAAAGGCCGTGATAATGTGGCTGAAGATGTATTGGCTCGAGCTCCAAATTTTTAATGAGTATTACCTTGTTGCTAGAAGTGAAATTAAGTGTATGTATTTGAATTGTTCCTTCATATTTTGCTTCATTTTAGGGAACGGCGATCTTATGGAGGACTTCAGTTTTATGGAGGGGGTGTGACGACCCACTCTCCCCTGCCTTCCTTTTGGCCTGCTTGTGTAGCAGGACTCCTGCAAGCATTAGAAGGCTGGAGTGGCTCGTTTGCCAATCACTGACACTGGCAACAACTGGGCCCAATGTGTGGGGCTCTCCTCCTTGGGATGCTTCTTTGGTTTTTGGTTTGGCTTTTTGCACTTGACAACATTGCATACACTATTTCTTCACTCATGCATCACTGGTTCCTTTAATTTAAATGCGACCCAGTTTGTGACAATTACAAAAAAAAAGAGCAATAAGAATCATTAATGACACTGATTTCCACCAACCTTCTAACTCACTCTTCATCAAATTAAAAAACACTTTAATGACCTAGTTGAGCTTAAACCAGTCCAAATTATAAACAGAGCAAGACAATATAGATTACCCAAAAATACTCAAAATTTGTTTCAAGTCAGACAAAAACACCATGCACTGAGAGGAAACTAAATGTTTAATAAATCAGCTGAGAGAGAACTAATATTAAATATTACGGTATTACTTTCAAGAGCCTAACACTTTGGAATAACTGCACAGAAGAAATAAAAACCTGTTTGTCTTTGCATAAGTTTTCACAACTGTATAAAAACAAAAATAAAGTGTGAATATGAGGATGATTTGATTCGGTAAATAGGTCAGTTGGCTTTTCTGTTCTGTTGAGTTCTCCCTCAGCTCCTCTGGATATTACTAATTTCCATTATTATTAATATTGTTAGGCAGCTTGTACTAAGTTTATTTGATATATTTTGTTTATTTGTTTTGTTTTGTTTTTACATAAGGGGTACATTTTAATAAGGATTAAACTTCTACCTACCTCTAGCTATCTAAATTAATGTATAACATACGGTGCATGTCATATAAATTGATGCTTATGATTGTTCACACTATATATACAGCAAAAAGCTTTCCAGAGTTGCGCAGCTAAATTTTCTGTATTCCCCGCACAATTTATCAGGCAAGGAACCATTTATGGTATGGAAAAAAGTCACAACAATAAAAACATCTTGCAATGTCCTCCACTACCACTGGGGTTGAAATGTACCTACAAATGTATTTTCTCAAGTTCACCCTACTTATTTCTTGTATTAATTAACTCAGTATAAACAAGACACAAAACATGAAATACAAGTTAATAAAGTATGAGTTAAGGGTAAATGAAAGTGATTATTTACAACAGCAGATGAAACTAAACATCCCATACCACTTAAAAACAGTCTTACAAGGGAATCCTTTGGTGCATGACACGCACACACCTCCACACTGTTATACTCACCACAATAATCCAAGTTTGCTCTGT
Source organism: Pterophyllum scalare (assembly GCA_024447675.2). Taxonomy (NCBI): domain Eukaryota; kingdom Metazoa; phylum Chordata; class Actinopteri; order Cichliformes; family Cichlidae; genus Pterophyllum; species Pterophyllum scalare. The sequence continues at coordinate 115,910 of JAMQGT020002678.1, forward strand.
GTAAACACAGTAAATTGGGCCACCCAATGTGTAATATTAACATGAAGACATTGCCCACAGGAGCAGAAAAGCGCAGTGCTGCAATAACATTGTAAAGTGCCTAGGTGATGCTGTTGCACTTGCAAGCCGCTTGAAAAGACTTTGCCTAACGTAACATGTACAGGCATATGTATGGCATTTACATAAAAGATCTTCTAATACTGGTATTTAAGATGAGGTAAAGCCTGTGAATCATTTTATCCTAAGCAGGTTCAAACACTACAGAGAAGAGCAAAACTCAATCCTGATCAGTAGTGTAAAAAGTAAAAGAAGAGGTGAATCTTTTTTTTTTTCATTTGGTTTTATTGTATGACACGAGAGGTCAGACTAAAAGTTATAAAAAATAAAGCTCAAAGTGCCTTATCTGTGCTTGTGTGTGGAGGAAGTGCTCCTGTGCAGGGTTCAAACTGGAGTGGGTGGATCAGAGCTGTGGCTGGGGAGTTGTAATCTGTAGGCTTTTGCGACAGCCCGATGGGCACCTCAGTGCACTGGGTTGGAGAGGGGCACAAAGTGGCTTCTGGGCCAATCAATAGTGGCACTGGTTTCATTAGGTCACCGTAGTTGTACTTGAGTTAACCATGCTGTAACATAACTGGGCCACTCAAGAAGCACTGCTGTGATGTGGGTACAAATTACTCTCTGAGCTAACTGAATATTAATTTTCGTTGGATTAATATTACCCCACCACCACCACCACCACCACCACCACCACCTTTAAAAGCTTGGTTTCACATCTGTTTGGTTAAACTAGCTAAAATCAATGAAGTCTAATAGAACAGTCCTGCTACGCAGCAGTTGTTTATGAAGGTTAAAAATAAACGAGTACAAAAATAAATCTGCACTGCTCTGAAAATTATGAGTTCATAAATGTTGGATTTATTTCACCTGCATCAGCAGAACCTAATAAATTAGCAACTGAGTGTGTGTTCAAATAGGAAACATGCACGGAAATGTCTCCCTGGGCCTTGTTGTGTAGTAGAGCAGTGGATCCTGGGTTCCCATCCTGGCACAACTACTACAGAGAGTCAATGCATCACTGTGGCCTGGACTGACTTTTCTTTTATAAGTTACTATTATGAACAGCTTAGGGAGCTAAACTTAGTTCACTGATATTTTGAAATATTGACCAGTGGGCAGCTGTATTAGGAAAATCAATAATTTTTCTCCAAAAATACTCCGAAAATAAACTCAAGTTGGCCTTGTATGACACTATTGCTACCCTGCCACCCACCACGTGCACAATACAGTCACTGATCCTGCCCCACCTCCCTAGGTGGTATAGATAAATCTTTGTCAGGGTATCCGTTCTGTCAGCCACCTCTCTTCCATGTTAAATTCAGGGTTCGTCAGCTGGAGTTACGATCACTCTGACAGCTGTGCATGAAACATGCAACTAAGATTTTTATTTTTTAAACAGCTACGGGAACAGCTACGGGAACGACTACTTATGTTTCAAATGGATGAACAAACTTACAAATGGGACAAACAAACAACTGGTTATGAGTTCTGTGTCCAAAGCGTGGAAAGTATTTAGGTAAGGTAAGTTTAACAGCAAGTGTAGCGAGGAAGGTGAAGGCTGACCCCATCAGCTCAAGACTTATCAGGTACAATGTGAGTTGGATTGCAACACAACCAGCAGAGAGATTAAAGCAGAGTCAGGTAAGACTAATCAAACTTCAGAAGGTGTGTTCTTCTTATCATTGAGATGTAAGTGTTCCTGGTGATGTGAACACTGCACATCACACTTTCTTTGGTCCTACGCTTACCCCTCTCTGACCTTTTCCACTCTATCTGCATGAAGGCAGCATTTTAAAAGCTGGAGGCCAGAGTTACCTACGTACACAAGAAGGATGGACTCACTACACCTGCCACAGGTGAGGACAAACTCTGATCTTCAGTCAATTATTGCTGCTTTTAACTGAAAACTGAATGTAACTTTAGAGCTATTTAAATTAAAAAAAAATGAACACAATAATATATAGAGACACTTAAAACATTGACAAAAGCCAGTATGGCTCAAGAGTACATGAAACATAACATTTGTATGGTAGCACGAGGATGTATGGAGATTTCAAAGTGTTTATTGATATTCTTAAACTATGTTTTAAAAATCTCAAACATCAGACTGAGAAGCCCATGAAGTGTGCATGTGGCTCTTAATTCAAGTGACAGTTAACAAGTCTATTAATACTAAGCTGAAGAAAGTGCTTAAAGTAAGTCTGAAAATGATTGCATGTGGTCCGGTGAAACACAACAATAAAATATGCAAATAATGTTCAGTAATAACTGTGCAGTTATCCTCTTATGTACAAGTAATTGTAGAAACCAGGGCTTAGCTTCGATACGAAATGTGCAAATTCTTAATGAATTATAAATAAGAGCAAAACTGTGAAAATGTAAACTTTTTTTGGAAATATTGATGTTTTCATTCTGTCATACTGCTGTGTGAATGGAATTTTACTGGAATTGCATGTGATACTGAGATCAATAGCCTGGCATGTGAGCAAAGTGTGTGTGTGTGTGTGTGTGTGTGTGTGTGTGTGTGTGTGTGTGTGTGTGTGTTTGCTTCTGCAGACGCCTGTACAAGTGTTATTCCAAAAGTATAAAGTATATAAAATTCCTGCTGGTGAAAATGCTCCTTTTAGACCAATAATTATGAAAGGATTGAGTACAATAGTCTGAATCACCATTGGTACATATGCTCAGTTTGCTGTATCATTAATAATTTGCAATCATTTTATTTATTTTTTTAAGTTAAGCTCTAACAGACTACTTTACAATTTATGTTGTAATACAGTATTTCTTTTTCTTTGTGCCATGCTAATATTGCAACAGTGGTGACATGAATTTTATTAGTATTATTTATGCTTAAACATAGTTTAAGAAAGACAAAAAACTAAAGGTAATGGGTGAGGAAGTGACTTTTTTTTTACAGTAATAATCTGTTATTGGAGATCACTGTTGCAAAACTAAAGTAACAGTGTATGGCAACCAAACAACTGCCAGTATTATACTGTAAATCTTATATTCTATACAGCTTAATAATGTAAAAAAAAAAAAAAATTACAGCAAAAGAAATGTTGTAGAGTGCTTTAGCTACACTGTAAGCTTTAATGCTAGATCTTCTTGCCAGTACTCTACTGCAATTTAACAGTGAATGTGCAGTATAGGAAAGTATTATTGGAACCTAATGATACTCATCCTCAGACTTTTATTTACCAATAGTCTCTTGAAATTTGTCACATTTAAATACTGACAAAGAAAGTAAATGTTTTGTTTTTCTTTCAGCAAATGGATCCTAAAAACAAATGTAAGGAAGACAATGATGAGAAATATGGATCTAAAAGGAAAGGTATGTAAGAAAGGGCTACTAATTTCTATCCCATTTAATCAGAGTCACATGTACGTATGCAGCTGCACAAAATTGGTGTTGTTCTCATGTCTATAGAAATCAAAGCGAGTCCTGCACATTCCACTGCAGCCCTGATCATAGATGAGCTGGAGGCAACAGATCCATGGCACCTGCCAGAACTGGAGGACACGGGGGTCCCGTGGTCAGGTGAAGACTCACCATTTCTAACAGTGCAAGTACTGTATTATCAAAGAGCAAGGGACTGTCTTATCTTAAGCACTGTATTTGCAAGTTCCTTGATAAGACAGCGCAGAGTATATGTGCACATAGTCGGTAACTAATGCCTTTAAAAATCAAGCAGTAGTGATTCAGACCAGTAGTGGTACATTACACCTATACTGAGATACAGTAAAACACAAAGTCCTGCAGCATAACAGTTAAGGAGTCACTGTTGTTACAGTGATAATTAATGTATCCTCTAAGAAGCCTTTACATTTGATTATCAGGCAAACTTAAAAACACACACACACACACACACACACACACACCACATGACTCTCTAAATATTTATTTTAGCACTGTTTTAACTGTGGATCAGTATAAAGTGTAAAATAATAAGGCATGAAGATCCTTACATGGCTGAAAGACACTCTCGTTTGTGTCCAGATTATCATTACATCATTTTAAAACGTTCAGTCGTTGATCTGATTAATTGGATGGTGTAGCGGTCATAAATGACAGTGGAGGTGATAACAGCTAACAAACATCCTGTTAAGATAAGATAAGTGATGCCCGTTTGCTTTTGAGTGAACACAGCGTACTGCAGCAGAGGTTAAGATCAACACTAAAAGCATAAACATTGTACTACTGATATGTGAAATTATGCCTAAATTACTGTATATGCAATTATTTGTTATCCTCCTCTTCTGAATCCCCATTGGTCTCTAAGTTTACAGATAATGATGAAGAGGAAAAAAGAAATAGTCCATGAAATATAAACAAGCATTTCTTTTGTCTTTTTGGTTTCCGCCACTTATGTATGATTTAGAACACACAAGTTTCTCATCTTATCTCATGTATTTTTTTCATTTGTTTCAGCTCTGGATACCAAAGGGAAGGTGCTGAGAGTGTTGGTTTCAGTGGGAAAGCTGATCCTGCTTTTGGGTTTCCTCTACATGTTCGTCTGTTCTCTCGATATCCTGAGCTCAGCTTTCCAGCTTGTGGGAGGTACTCTCAGGCTAATCAGAACCTATAAGTTAATGTAATATTGAGTAATAAGCTTGCATGTTATAGGCCTTTTACCACAGCCGACATTCTTGTTTTCAAGACACTGTGCACAATAACATTGTGACCGCAAGTAAGCTTCGAACAGTACTCAGTTTTACTACTGTTTATAATGTACTTGCTCACCATCCTAAGCAGAATATCTGTGTTCAGGAAAAAAAAATGATATGAATGTGAAAAGGTTCATGCTCTCATGTTCACCTCGTCCAGGTAAAACGGCAGGTGACATTTTTCAGGACAACAAAGTTTTGTCTAATCCTCTGGCTGGTCTGGTCATCGGTGTTCTGGTCACTCTGTTGGTCCAGAGCTCCTCCACTTCCTCTCCTCCATAGTCGTCAGCATGGTCTCTTCTGGTTGTGAGTATGAGCCTCTACCCTCTGCCAGCACACACAGAGACACATTCATGCACAGAAAACACATCATGAACGGGGACGATGCTGGGGTCCGGTGCTTCCACAGTGCTAACAGTACAGGTGGCTATTCCTATCATCATGGGCACCAACATCGGCACCTCTGTCACCAACACACTAGTCGCCATGACGCAGGCCGGTGAACGGAACACCTTTCGCAGGTAACGAGTTTGTGTTTCATGAAAACCTCTTTTCCTTCTTCTAAACAGAAACCAGAAACCCAGAGGAAAATATGTGATGAGTTCTGTACTGTCCAAAAACAGTGGCTTTTCTTTACTGCACCAACCATGTACAAGATATTATTATTTAATTTTATGTTTTTTGTCTTCTTAAGCTGTTTTATTTAGCCACAAAACTATTAATAAATGGCCCATGTGAATTGTTCTGTTTTGTTATCGGCTTATCACTCAACTCCGGAGCACTTTGAACTGCGATAATGTACACTATACAAATGAAATTTGACTGTTTCATTAAAACCAGAAATATGTCAACTTTTGAACTGAAAAACAGCCATTTTTTTGTTACTTGAAATTTTATGAGCCCGAGGAAATAAAACTTATATACAAAGATACAATCAACCATGCAATATTTAACAAATAAATAAATCTCTGGATGCTATGATTTCATATTTATGGTATGAGCCTCAGGTTCAGGAGAAAAGATAATTATCACTACACAAATGGTACATATTTCCTAGAATTCTTTCCCTGGAAAGCAGTGATCGTAAGCTTTCATTAAAAAGATCAAAGGTCATTTTTATCTTGCTTTTATCTTTCATGATGCACTTAGAGCTTTCGCCGGGGCCACGGTGCACGACTTCTTTAACTGGCTCTCAGTGTTGGTGCTGCTGCCTCTGGAGGTAGCCAGTGGTTATTTGTATGTGGTCACCAAGCTCATCACAGATTCATTCGAAATCCAGAGTGGAGAGGCCCCAGATCTGTTAAACGTGATCACAGATGTCCTCACTGAGTCAATCATACAGGTAAGATGTCATCAAGATGGCCTCATTGAATTGTTTTAATTTCTCAAGCTTGAAAAAAATAATAAAAAAAACAAACAAACCATGCGGCTGCCTTATTCAGTTTTTGGTCATCATCTAGAGGATGATAAAATAAGATCCATCAGCACTAGTTTTTGGACTGTTCATCTATGTCTAAAAAGATGTCAAACATACAAAATATTAAGCAGCATGAGACATTTCCTGAAAGATGAATGCTGACGTGAATGCTTGCAGTCTATTCATTTACATGTCTTTACACACTTAACTTTATCAGAGAGATAATGTGCTCATATATAAGCCTCTTATCTTCTCGTGGTTTATATTTCACAGTTTTTTTCCCCTCTTTCCTTCTGACTCAGCTGGACGAGTCTGTCATTAGTGGGATTGCCACCAACGATCCAGAAGCTATAAATAAGAGTCTCATAAAGAAATGGTGCCAAACATTCACCAACACAGTAAGACCAACGCATGTCAAATATATGCAAATATATTCCACAGTATTAAGAATAAAATGCTGAAGATCAGTTTTTCCACTGCGTTTCAGACCTTAATGAATGTCACAGTTCCTGGTCCAGAAAACTGTACCTCGCCGTCTCTGTGCTGGGTTGATGGGAACTATACCTTCACACTGAAGAACATTTCTGAAACATACAACATAAAGAAATGTATGACCAGCATTTCAAAAAAATTATGTACACAAAAAAACCCATTGCTTTATAATACATGGTTTCCTTGCGGAGACCTTTGGATTGAACTGGATATTTTTTATTGTCCTTATAGAACATACATATATATAAAACTTACATCAGATGTTATCATAATAAAAGTCACAGTGAGCTGTAAAAGTGCCACGATTCTACCAGTAAATTGCATGCAAAAGTTACCATGCCTGCTGCAAGCTGATGAAGCAAACACACACACACACACACACACACACACACACACACACACACACACACACACACACACACACACACACACACACAAACTACACTAGACCTAGAGGAGCTGCTTGGTCAGTTTTTGTGATGATGTTAATGCCAGATGAGCTTTGAGCGCTGAAGTTATGGAGCCAGAAGCATTTTTATGACTTTTACTCTCCATGCACCGCAGCACCTAGTAGACCCAGTCTGTGACATGGTCTTCCACTTCAAGACTGGTTCCTAAATTCTTCCAGTTTGCAATAATACCACTAAGAGTTAATCATGGAATAT
>JAMQGT020002679.1:0-24240 GCA_024447675.2 Pterophyllum scalare
ATGTTTTGAATCATGTATAAATTTCTTTCCACTTCACAATTGTATACCACTTTGCGTTGGTCTTTCACATTAAATTCCAGTGAAATATTTGTGTTTGTGGTTGTAATGCGACACAATATGGAAAAATTCAAGTGAATACTTTTGCAAACCACTGTAAGTACATCTCAGCCTGAGGAGTCATTATTTCTTCATATTCCATTAGGGGTCTTCCTGACAGCAAGAGCAATCTGCTGCGATTCATCCAAGAGGTTCATGGACATTACCTCCACCAGAGGCCCTTACACACTCCTGTTGTAGTGCACTGCAGGTGAGAGTATTTCTGTGACTGTCCTTTCCATTTATGTACAGCCAAGTCCAACACTGTGAAATTCTTAAATGTGCACCTTTGTCCCCCTGTTAAATGATCACATTTTGGGCCTCTGGATCACAGCCTTGAAGTGTTGGCAGCACATAGCAAACTTCCTTTTCTTGCCTCCTGCTGATATAAGACGCAAACTGTCAGTTTTGTTCTTTCAGCACCTCAGTTGTTGCTAATCGGCCTGTACACTTTCTGTCTCAGCTCGGGTGTCGGACGCACTGGCGCCTTCTGTCTGCTTTATGCAGCTCTGCAGGAGCTGGAGGCAGGAAAGGGGATCCCGGACCTTCCACTGCTGGTGAAGAAGATGAGACAACAGAGGAAGAATATGCTACAGGAGAAGGTGAGATAGGCACAGACACCTGGTGTTTGACTTGTTTTATAGCTGCACACATAGATAATAGGAAACTGAACAGTCAGTTTTTGCGACGGTTTTCACGAAGTGCAGCTTTAATAGTGCACGCTTAATATTACCTTTCGGGTCTGTCTGCAGCTCCACCTGAAGTTCTGCTACGAGGCTGTGTTGAAGCACGCCGAGCAGGTTCTCCAGCGCCATGGCATCACGACCGCCGCCTGCAGCAAGAACACCAACTCTGCAGCCACAAAGGTTTGACACTCTTCTTAAAGTGCGCATTCGAATAGCTCTGCAGGCTTGGATTCTGCAGCCTGAGTGACCAGCTTGAAAACCGACTCCGAGTCCTCTAATCCGCTTGGCCCAGCAAACATCATTGGCTGAATCACTGCTGTACGTGAAAGCACTGATCCACTGTAGTCCTCAACTACAGTAGATCAGTGATTTTTGTAAAATCTATGAAATGATAGAAGGTGAAAGTGTGTGTTTGAAACTGCATCTCAGAATCTGATACTAGTAAATCTGAAATACTTTTTACTTGTCCAGTGAGTTATTTATTTTCTTTATTTATAGTAGCGCACAAAGCAGAATAAAGAGATAAAGGGGTGTTGCTGCTGCAGTGTGTGATTAATAATCCTTTTATAAACCATAGCTACGTCGCTTGTAGATTACAGAGATGCCAAATACATATTACACTTTTACTGGAGGTGTTTTTTTCAGTGCGGTGAGCCATGCAGACAAAACTTCCTTTGTACATTTCTAGAGATGGACATCTGAGGTGGTTCTCAAAACGAATGCAGACCTTTAGGAGTGTCCTTCTGTAGCAACTCAGACTTAATTGTGAAACTTTCATCTGACTCTAACCCTGTAATTATTTACATTTTTACACTTGTGGTTGTTCCAAAGATGTGATCAGAAGAGGCACTCCTAATTTCAGTAGGACTGTTGCAGCTGTAGCTGGTAATCATGTTGCTTTCTCTGTATTACTACTTTAATTTTTATTTCCGAACTCTCTCTCTAAAGCCTTACTCGAGACAGGAATCTCAGCAGGATATCGTCCTTGGTGGTGACATGCCCATAAGCTCCATCCAAGCCACCATCGCCAAACTCAGCATCCGGCCGCCCAGCACCACAGACGCAGCCATGGAGGCTGAGGAGCAGCTCGGCCCCATCTTACCTGCTCTCGACTCACTGGGGAACATCCAGCAGCTCCAGAATGCTTGTCCTGCCACCGATCCACAGCCCCCATCCTCCTTCAGCCCGCCTTTCATTTCCCCCACCGCCTCTCCTCCACCACCCAATGGGCTTGATGCCGTTTCCCCTTCTTCTCCGCCAGCACCCAACCATCAGCCAGTCCCAGAGGCTCCGCCCAGTGTGCCTCCTATTTCCTCTGTACCAGTTCCTTCATCTCTAGAGCTTCTGGCCTCGCTGACACCCGAGGCCTTCTCCATGGATGGGGTGGGTCGAGGGAAGCAGCGGGTGACCAAGCAGAGCTTCCTGCAGCCGGCAGAAGGTCAGGGTCTCCATGGAACTCGAGGGGACGAAGGTGATGACCCACTCAGCAGCTTGGATCCCCTCTGGAGCCTCAATAAGCGCTGAGACGAATACGCAAATTGCTGCCTTTCACCCACTTTACCAACCAGGCGTCAGTGAAGGCCTGTAGCTCTTTCTAATCCTGCTTAAAAAATAAATAAAAAAACTAGAAGTGTCTCGGAGACATTTATAGCGGTGTTGACTACCAAGATGTGCCTAGTGGCAGACAGTAGGGGATCAGTTTTGAAGACTGAAGGGTGTACTTGCACTGCTTAGAGGGGGTGATGCCAGAAACAAAACACACTTGCTTCTCCTTCCATCACTGACCTGGGACCAGAACACTATGCACTCGTGGGTATTCCTTCATTCTTTGTCGCTCTTTGCTGCTTTTCTTTCTATGTGTGTGGTGGATGGAAACACATCTGCTCTTCCAGCTCCAAACTTACCCCCCCTCAAAAAAAAAAAAATCCCAGCATGCACTCCACTTTCACAGTGCCCTTCACTGTTGGGCATCAGAGCATCACCAAGGAGTGACGTCGCTTGGCTGCTCCCTTCTGTGCTCATTTAATGGCTGGAGTAACGTACGGATGAAGTCACAGGCATGCCGAGGCACTCCCAACTCAATCAGTGCGTACGGCTCCGTTATGTAAACAGAGCAGCATACAAATCAGCACGTCTTAACAGGTTGATTATTTTTCTTTGTAACACTGTAAATATCTTAAAACTAGAATATTACAAAAAAAATTTGTTCTTCTGGAATTAAAATGTCACTCATTACTGTAAAAAAAGAAAAAAAATTGAAATAAATCCAGTAAACAGACATCTTTTGTGGTATCAAAGCCTCTTTATTTGAAAATTAGTACAAAGTTTTGCGCCGTTACAAAATAGTAAACAAGTTACCTTGGTTACTACAGCCTGCGTAGATTGTAGCCAGCCAATGGGGGGGGAGCGCACACCTGGGGGGTTACATTTGTGTGCTGCCATGCTTTGTACAGCAGTCTGCAAACGGTAAGAAATGTTACACGGCTTTGTACCTGCAGCTGAGAAGGATCACACGAGCCACAACGTCGGCTTTCTGCCGTTTATTGTGAGGATGCAGCCAAAGGGAATGGTTGCTTTTTTTCCCCACTATTTAAAAGGATACGAAGGTGCATCCACAAACTCTTGATACAGAGCTGCAGCGAGACAGAACGATATGGTCGAACTCAAGTAGTCAAATTAAAATGGGCAAAACCACATCGGTTAAAGGCCGGGTCCATTAGTATGACCCTAAACATTCATGAGCGGCGGATTCATTTAAGAAGCCACGCCGACAGCTGGACATTTTAGAACATGTGTGTGTTCACTTTCAGGCAGAGCAAACGGATGCTGTCCTGCGAACTGCGTGAAGGATCAAAAGTGGAGCTGTGAGGTTTTCAGTCAAGATATTGTACTTTGACCTTGCGATTTTATCCGGCGTCACTTACTGCAATCCACGATTACTGGATTCATCTCAAGCTGCAGATCAACCAAAGTGATCTGCACCTGGAAATGAAGTTACCTTAATTCTTCAGAAACAGAATCATGGTCACCTTTCTCAGGAATTATGACTGGAACACTGTGCAATTGTTGGAAAACTGAAAATATTAATTAAAAAAATGGGTGAGAAATTGCCAACACTTTAAAATGTCCATGACAAAGCCCCTGTGGTCAGAGAATATCTCAACAATAAAACTCCATATGACATCTCAGTATCATTTCCAGGCCGACTGCTCACCGTCACCGTGTATGCTCGTTCCACCTGCTTTAAAGTCTGCACTGAGCCCCATTTCACTCTGCAAGGAAGCGAGTACACAATTTTCTAAAATATCAAACTTGAGCTTTAATTCACATTTCTAGAAAACAAGTATGTGAAACCAAATATCTACAAAAAATAAAAATAAAAAAATGCACATTTCATGATTCTAAAGCTTTCGACTAAACAGAAAACACAAAGCGAATAAATGAACACAGCAGCACGGAGATCACATTACTGGCTTCCGTGTCAAGCAGGCGCCATTCATCTCAAGAGTTCAAAAATGGGAATACTGATGCTACGTCGATAATCATCGGTTTGTTTCCTGAATAGAAACCGCTTTATAGGAACGAGTGCTGCAGCCTGGGGCACGCAGCGCGTGTTCGCCAGCGCTGCAGTGACATCCGAGCTCTCCCGCATGCAAGCTGAAACTGCAAGAAGAAAAGTGCCTTAAAAAAAAAAAAGTGTGTGTGAGCTTGTACATCAGAGCGGGTTAGAGATAAACGAGTTAGTGTTGTGACCGCAGGAATCAGGTGCAGGTCTTTTAACGGACTTCAGCAAACACAGATACACGTGATACCTGGGGGAAAATTCATTCTGGTGTCAGAAAATTCTCAAACCTGCAGGACCGCATTCTTTCAGTTATCCAGAGTAAAAGGGTGAAGTTCAGGCACGGACCGGAAGAGGAAAGGGTTAAGTGTTGAAAAGTGTTGCTTTCAGAAACTGGAGAGAAATTTTTTTTTTTTAATGAATTTAACAGTTTCAGTATTGACAAGATTTTGGCCCCGTGTGCAGGATAAGCGCACAAGTTCAAACTTTTAGGAACTAGAAAACACATTTTCCCTTCAAGTTTCTCCAGAACCGTTAACCAGCTGCTGTCGCTTTAAGTGGATTCAAGTCAAACTTCATCACACTGCTTGTCAAACTGCACCAAACACAGAGTGTGTGTTCCTATTCAGCCGAAAAAGTGAAGGGACTATAAATAGCTCATTCTAAAAATAGCATGAACAGACACTAGCTTCATATTACACACATCAACCAAAACAATGATTAACATACATTGCTTTTTGTCCATTAAGGCTGATTTCTTAAGGCAGCTACCATGGACTGAAGCCACTGGCCAAGTCTGAACATCTACAGCAGTCGTTTGGAGTTGTGTGTATAATAAAAAGCATTTAAAACTATTCATACCTGATAAAGAGCAATTGTGTGACTGACAGAGGACAAAAATTATGACTGCACGAGCCAAGAGACTGAAAATACTGTGCAATGTCCCATTTGGTCCAATTAAAGAAAACATCTGAATCTACCACGCTAATGCCGTACGTGTCAGGGAAAGAATATCTAAGCAGTACGTCCAGATGTTCAAAGTTAAATGTGAAAAATCAAACATCAATACTGCAGACTGTTTCAAATGTGCTATTAAGCATCATCTGGGACGTGATAGTTTATATACCAAACTGTTGCCTTCCTTCACATTTTTACTGACTGGTTTCAGAAAGAAGAGAGCAGGTTTCAGGACAAACTGTGCGCATCAACAACATCCCAGTGACTAAAAATGTGCATACAGTATATCTAATGTACAGAAGGGTTTGTCACCATTTGTGGCTAGAATTAAAAATAGTGGATTGAAAGTGACTTTTGGGTGAACCAGTTATGGTTAAACAGTGCTAAACAAAAATCTCTAAAGCGCAAAATTTATAAAAATGCAACATCAGTCATCCAAAATTCAAGCTATTTGAAAAATGGAGGTAGCCTGATGAAGGTGCGGAACAATGGGGAAAACCGGCCCCTCGTACAGCATCAGTAACCCCAGAGATAGAGGTCGGGATAAAGCAGGAACCATTCCCGCCCCCATAGCCCCCTGATCCACAAACACATCAGTGTTACAAACAAGCAAAGGCCAAGTGCTGCCAAACAAACACCTTCTTACATTTAAGTCACAATTTCCACATTATTATGGTCTTATTTAAGAGCTGGGATTAGTCATTCATATACAAATGGTTATTCAAAAAAAAAAAAAAAAATCCTAATAAATAAATGTAGACATATAAAAACAGCCCCCTCTGGAGGTTTACTTTAAACAGTAATCATTGGTTCTCCCTCACACGAGCACACACTTCACACATAACCAACTTTTGTTCTCAGCAGTTTTACTACAAAAAGTCTACACTCATTCGGTCTCACACACACACACACACACACACACAGTTCGTCCCTGCAGGCCACAGACCTGTCGAGCTCTCTGTGGCTGCACGGCACAGCAGGAATATTTTTTTATTTATTTATTTTTTTTAAAGAAAAAAGGAGGAGATTGTGTGTTCGTCCTCTCTGGGTGGGTGGGGTCACAGTGAAGCCCCACCCCCCACCACCACCACCACCACCCTCCGCCCTGTGTGAGCTGCATAGAGGGCAGATCTTCAAAACAAACGCACATGTGCAAAAAGCACAAACTCAGAACTGGCGGCCTCGCTTCAAGTGAGAAACATCCAGCTTTAACCAAACCTCGTGACCTTTGTTAACGTCAACGAGATGGCGCTGATAAAACGCGACAGTCCGTCTTCCTCATGATATTCAGACTTTAAGCAGCTTTACTGCCAGAACAGAAAGTATTGTATACGCCTTGTATCTAATGATCGCCTCTCATCCAAACACCAGGAGCAATGAAACAAAGCAACAAGCAGGATGCTCCGATTGTTCCCACCAACGTCAGTCACTAGCCTTTCTCAGTCCAGTTTCTCCAGCACGGAGGGAACGTAGACCAGGCTGAGCTCGCTGCCAAAGTCGCAGATGATGGCGGCGTTGTCCAGCACCAGCAGCTGCCGGACACCCTGACCATCGCTGCTCTGACCCAGGTACACCGTCTGCAACAGATCACCAAAGTTCAGGTCCCAGAAGGAGACACAGCCCTGGCCCCCCGTCACCAGCAGGGACTCGGAGATCACACCCAGACTGGCCCCGCAGCCCACCTCCTGGTGAGGAGGAAAGAAGACAGACAGGGATCGTATGCATCCGTTAAACAGATTTTAAGGGCTTCAACTAGTGTCTGTATTCATGAGAGATTAAGCTCATCATGGAGTGTCAGAAATGACAATTTCAAGAGCCCATTGAACAAGGTCAAAGTTTCAAACAATGAGGTCAGCGTATGTAAAATTATTCCCTGTAATACGGAAGCTCAGGCTTCACTGCCCTAAATGCTCAGGTTTTTCTACTCTGTACGATGTCTGGGAGAGTTTATATCCTGATCACAGGCACATCTCTCTGTGGCTGTGAGCCCGTTTGCAGGGAGGAAGCGATCGAAGAGGAGCTAAAATGTCTCTCTCGTCACATTTACAGTGTGATATTAGACTTTAATCAGCAAAACAGGAAAAATGAGAATCAATGTTTTAAAATGACGAAGACATGGAGGAAACTGATATTATAAACAGATCGTGTAAGTACCGTACCTGCTGTATAGAGTACAGCTTGATCCCGGTGCTGCGGTCCCAGATACAGATGAGGTCATCCAGTCCTGAGCTGATGACACAAGAGGTTGTACACACCAGGGAGGTGACATCACCGCAGTGACCGTAAACATGGCTGACACGGCTCCCTGTCAGGACATCCCACAAGCAGATGGCGCCGTCCTGCCCACCGCTTGCCAGAACCATCGTCTGAGGGAACCACAAAGTTCGTCAGTGAGAATAATTTACTATCGTATAATAAAATAACTATTAATTACTTTTATAATTTTTGTAGTCTGGTCTAGTTTTTAAGAAGGAATACTGAAAACAAACACACACACACACACACACACTTCTCCATTGCAATATGAAGTGTTATAAGATGTGGGGATATTGCTGACCTGGTCAATGTAGATGGCTGTAATCCCTCCAGAGTGACCTTGCAGGGTAAAGAGGCAGCACGAGTCCTCCAGTCGATAAACCTAACCCAACAAATGCAGAGAATGAACGAATGAAACTTTACTAATCCCACAATGGGGAAATTACAGTTAACAGGAGGATGATTTATTAAAAGCACCATGACAAAGACTGCATATATAGTTTGTCCTTGTTTATTAATTTATTATAAATTTCGATAAATCCAAGTCCGTTACCCGGACTGTGTGGTCCTGGCTGCCGGTGACGACCCTGCCAGCGGCCGCACGCAGCACCGTGATTGGCTTTTGGTGAGCACACTGTACGGAGCGCGTGAGCTGGCAGTTGATCACATCCTCGCTGCTGTAACAGGGAGATGGAGGCATGCTACCTCGCCCGGGGGCACCTGGAGAGAAAAGTACTGAGGGTGAAAAAAAAGGCACTTATTTTTTCCCCTCCCATTTTCATTTTATTTTTAAATGGAAATGCCTGATCCCGCATATTTTTTTCAATTAAAACTACAAAAATAAATAAATACACTACACTGATGCACTGAAACATTTCGAGCCTCACCTCTGTACTGCAGCAGACCCAGAGGTTTGTTTATCTCAACAGTGAAGAAATCCAAGGATCCGTTCAGCCTAGCTGCCACAATTCTGCCAAGGAAGAGAAACTCAGAATAACCAACAGTCCTGCACACATGTGAAACCATTCAAACTGCATTCATTATATACAGGAATGAGCTGGATGACATGCTTCTGAATATGGTGTATATCTGATATGTTACAGCTCTTTACATATACAGTAATAAAGGCGAGCAATCCCCATTTAAAAGGTTGGATTTAATGCTTGTTGCAGTACTAGAGCTGCCCAGTTCAGCTCATGTGTTTGTGTTCCTCTGTGTGTATTTAACCTGTTATTGAGAAAGGCCAGAGCTGTGATCCCAGAGACACCGTCTTCATTACTGCAGCGTAGCGACCCTTCCACTGCATCCCACAGCTGTAACCAGATACAGGCATGAAGTGAACCTAAAAACCAACTGATCAAGAATATGACTTTCTTCAGGTTCAGCGACTTGTACAAAGTTTACATACCTCCAGTTTGCCACTGCTTCTCCCAGCAGCTATTAGATTCCCTCTCAGCTCCATGGCCCAGACAGAGCTTTCCCAGTCTCCTGTCGCTTGTGTCCCAGCTACCGGGGTTCTCTCTTGGTTTAAGGGGGCGGCTGCATCCCCCAAGCTTGGACTTCTCTGGAGTTGAGCACCTGATGGTGGTGAGGAGGAGGCTGAGGAAGGAGAGGCATAGGTAGATGGCGAAGGGGGCTCGTGTTCCATGTAGGCACGCTCCACCAGGCCTCCAAAGTCAAAGCCTCCTCTGGGTGGGGTGGAGAGGTGGGAAGGGGGCTGGGAGGTGAAGTTGGTGTCAATGAGCGGGGTGAGATCGGGCTGGTCAATGAAAAGAGTCGGACGACTGGGTGTGGTGCGGCGCCTTACTGGGTAGAACTCATCTTCCATCAGACCGTCACCACTAAAGGAAGGGTCTCGTTCGGGACCTAAACACTCTGATTCTGGAGCTCCAGTCATGCTGTCCCAGCCATCCCGCTGGTCCCAGCAGCCACTGCTGCTGCTCCGCCTCAGCCTGAGGAGGAGACAAAAAACTCCATTGCATTACAAGAGGTACATTCGGAATACAGTGAATCTGTTTGAGTAATGTTCAAATCCGTATTATGGCAAGAACTACTCAGCTAAGTAAAGAAAAGCAACAGTCCATCGTTACTTTAAGAAAAGAAGCTCAGTCAGTCTGAAAAATTTCAAGTGCAGTCACAAAGACCATCAAATGTTATGATAAAACTGGCTCTCATCAGGACCGCCCAGGAAAGGAGGACCAAGAGTTCCCTCTGTGGCACAGGATCAGTTCATCAGCATTACCAGCCTCAGAAATCCCAAGTTAACAGCACCCCAGATCAGAGCCCACCTACATGCTGCACACACATCTCAACATCAACTGTTCAGAGAAGACTGCGTGAATCTGGACTTAATGGTTGAACTGCTGCAAAGAAGCCCCTTCTAAGGAGGAACAACGAGAGGCAGAGAATGTCTTGGGCCGAGGAACACAAGGAACGGACATTAGACCGGTGGAAATCTGTCCTTTGGTCTGACGAGTCCAAATGTGAGATTTCTGGTTCCAAACACCATGTCTTTGTGAGACGCAGAAAAAGTGAGCGGATGGTTCCTATATGTGTGGATCCCACCGTGAAGTATGGAGGAGGAAGTGTGATGGTATAGGGGTGCTTTGCTGGTGACACTGTTGGCGATTCATTCAAAATCCAAGAAGCACTTAACCAGCATAGCTACCACAGCAGTCTGCAGCGACACGCCATCCCATCTGATTTGTGCTTAGTGGGACCGTCATCCTCCAGGCTATGTAAGGGCTATTTGACACAGGGTGAAACAGGGCGATGGAGTGTTGCGTCAGATGATCTGGCCTCCACAATCACCTGATCTAAGCTCAACTGAGATGGTTTGGGGATGAGTTGAGATGAGTTGGACTGCAGAGTGAAAACCATTTCAGGTGATTACATGAAGCTGACAGAGAGGGTGCCAAGAGTGCGCAAAGCTGTGATCAAAGCCAAAGGTGCCAACTTTGAAGAATCTAAAATATATTTTGGTTTGTTTCACACTTTTAGGTTTAATATATGATTCCTTATGTGTTCCTTCATAGTCTGGATGACTTCAGGATTAATTTATAATGTAGAGAAAAAATAAAAACATTAAATGAGAAGGTGTGTCTGTATGTCCTGAGAAAACAGATAATCTAAAACCCAGCAATGAATACTAGATTGTTCCTGCTCAGTGGATATTCCAGATCATAGCTTCTTTCAGCTGCTCCCACACAGATCTGCCTCCATCTCACCCTATCCCCAGCATCCTCTTCTGTCTCACCAAGCCTCTGCATATCTTCTCTCACTACATCGATAAACCTCTGTGGTCTTCCTCTTCTTGTCTTGCCTGACAGCTCTTCAAAATCCTTTGCTGAATATATCCATGATCCCTCCTCTGCACATGTCCAGATCATGACAGTTAAATGTGTGCCATACCATTAGATATCAGCCTCAAACATCCTAAACTGAGATCTTTTTAACAAAGTTTTAATTAAACTAAACCTGGAGAAAAAGAGATGAATGCTTGTCACCAACAACTGTTTGTCTGAATCCTGAACAATTTCAGAGATCAACACGGTATCCAAGGCACTGAAATCTTTAAAAACAAAATAACTGTCTCACCCATGGTTTGGGATGACAGTCAAGCAGTCCCCAGTCTGTGCGTCCCAAACCCGGATCTGTCCAGCCAGGCAACAGCTAGCCAGCAGCATCCCATCACTGGCCAAACACTCGATATCCTGCAGGATGAGGAAAGAGCAGGAAACGGGTTTAATAAAACTGAAGTGATCATCCAAAAAAACAAATGAATCCACTTTAATTTAAGTCCCCCCCCCCATACAGCACTGCCTTTTTTTTCCTGACACCTTTTGGTGGAAATACAAAGACTGCAGTGTCTCCGTCTTAGTCGGTTCTCACCATACTGTGGCCCCTCAGCAGCAGCGGTGAGATCTCACTGACAGGTGGCGAATAGCCGTAATCGTCACAGGGCAGGTCACCTCGGCGCCGGCGCCCGTGAGGGACACCATTCTGGCCGTAGTTCCGTGGGCACAGAACCCGGTAGAGACAGAAGAGCAGCAGAACCAGGAGGACACCCGCAGCCAGGCCCAGAGCTGCAACTCTGGATCCAAAGATGACATAATGGATTCATACAGTTAGATAAGGTGAGGTGAGGAAGATAAGGTATGCAGCACCACCATACTACACATTTACCACAACCACACAGTAGGGAGAGGAGAGGGGGAAAAAATGCACACAAGGAAGCACCACCGTGTCTGTCCGTGTTTGGTTGACATGCTGCTGCAACACTGAGTGGAGATCTAGGTTGATGTCTTTGGATTGGCAGACTGGGGTGGTGGTCCCCATCTTTAACAAGGGAGACTGGAGGGTGTGCTCCAACTATCAGGGATCAAACGCTTCAGCCTACCCAGGAAGGTCTATACCAGGGTGCTGGAAAGGAGAGTTCATCCATTAGTCAAACCTCGAATTCAAGAGGAAGAATGCGGTTTTTGGTCCTGGTCACAGAATGCTGGACCAGCTCTTTATCCTCTCAAAGATATTAGCGTGTGTGGGAGTTTGCCCATCCAGACTACATGTGCTTTGTAGACCTGGAGAAAGCATTCAACCGCATCCCTCAGGGCATCCTGTGGGGGGTGCTGCTGGAGTATGCAGTGTCTGACCCATTGTTATGGGCCATTCAGTCCCTGTACAACTGCAGCCAAGAGCTTGGTCTGTATTGCTGGTAATAAGTTGGACTTGTTTCTGGTGGGTGTTGGACTCTTGTCTCTGCTTTTTGCAGACCATGTGGTCCTGCTGGCTTCATCAGGTGGTGGCCTCCAGCTCACACTGGAGTGGTTCACAGCAGAATGTGAAGTAGTATGAGAATTAGCATCTCGAAGTCTGAAGCCATGGTCCTCAGCTGGAAAAGGGTGGAGTGCCCACTGCAGGTCAGGGACCAGTTACTGCTTTAAGTGGAGCAGTCTTGTAGGGCTTTTCCATACAGAACGACTCAGCGCGAGTCGACTCGACTCGCTGCGATTTGATAGCATTTCCATTAGAATCAGGTACACTTTGCAGGTCCTTTTCCCGTACTCACTCACCCGAGGTTCTAGGCAATCCGGGGTGATCCGAAAATGTGACGCGGAGGACAGCATGCCTCTGATTGCCCAGGGAGTGTCGTCACTAGCGGAGTCATGAGAGCGACTCCTTCACCAGAATCAGCTTGCCATTTTTAAACCCCGACAGCAAGAAACTGGAGGCGCAAAGCGCAGGTTGAATGCCCAGGCTGACAGTCTGCAGCCGTAGTTTTGCAACATGAGAGCCATCTGAAACGCACACACAGCATACATATTATAGCCCTGTACTGCCGGGCAATCGCCGCTGAAGCACCGTTACCTGCCCCTACAAGCCAAACAGCTGGTTAGCACAGAGCCTGAGGCATGACATGTATGACACGTTCGGGGGTATAGGGTTATACTTAATGATAACCTTCATCCATTAAAACACTGTACGGGGAATTATGCATGATGATGATATTAAACTGGCATTAGCTGTTAGCTTGCCTCTATCTCATCCATTGTTTTGTGTTTTGAGCCACATACGAATTACGTCAAGACACTACTGCCCGCGCGGCTATATCGACTCCACCCACACTGTGGTGGTCCTCAATTGCAATGGAAACACAACACGACTGTGCCGAGTTGCGTTGACTGAGTCGACCCGCACCGAGTCTTTCCGTATGGAAAAACGGCTTTGGGGTCTTGTATCTTGGGGTCTTGTTCACAAGTGACGGAAGACTGACAGACGGATTGGGGCTGCGTCTGCAGTGATGCAAACGTTGAACCAGTCTATCATGGTACAGGGAGCCGAGCATAAATGTATTCATACTCAGCCTAAATGCATAAATGCTGTGTGGACCTACGTCCCTACCCTCACCTATGGTCACAAGCTTTGGGTAGTGACCGAAAGAACAAGCTCACAGATGCAAGGGGTGGAAATGAGCTTCCTCTGAAGGGTGGCTGGCCTCTCCCTTAGAGATAGGGGGAGGAGTGCACGTGGCAGCTTTCTAACATCTTGTGCATGAAATCAGAAGTAGATGCGGCACAGTCAGTCAGTCTGGGCTTCTATCTATCTAAACCAGTCTTAATCTCAGTCGCCGCTTCCCAACTGTGAAGGTCACAAACCTGACTTAAGTGCAGCGGATAGCTTTCATATCTGCAGTCCAAAGAGGACACAAAAAAAAACCAAAAAAAACCCCAAAAACACCAGCATTAAGAAGTCAAGGTGACAACAAACTGGTTTACACAACACAGCACGGTGGAAGAATGCTGATGTGGCAGACAGATGACGCAGTTATAAACTGATAAAGCTGGAAAAGAGACTGATCCAGTGTCTCTGAACTTCCCTCTAAGAGTATTATCTTCTTCTCATTGTGGCAGCTTTACTAAACTGATACTGATCATCAATGTTGTGTAAAACAGCACTTCTACTCTTAGTGCTTTGCTGTACTACAAAATTCATCCTAACCAAAATAAACCTTTAATTTCCATGAAAAACTAACCGCCTTTTTTGCGACTGTTTGGCCATTTCGGACGCACCTAAAGTAAACACCATGGTGGCCTTTTTATCTTATCAGATAGAAACTAGAAGTACAGTCTTGCACTCGTGTGACTCTGAGAGCTAGTCTACTTGCAGTGTTGGTTTGGACTCGACTCCACTTTATTTTATCCTATTGGTGTGAAATTTTCTGCAGTTATGGTCAAAACTGCACTTTGTGAGGTCACAGTGACTCTGGCCAACAAAGTCACCCTTGATGTCTGTGCCAAATTCCTGAGACATTCCTATACAGTAAATACTTCCCACAGAGGATTAGCCAATTGTCCCATGCCTGAATGTGTCACAGGCTGGGAGGGGGAAAAAAAAAAATGGACAAAGCCTGTAAGCAACCAGTCAACCAGGCTTGTCCTGCCAACAAGCGTATAAGTACTTGCTGCAGGCAGAGATACCCAGTGACATTATTGGAAAACAAAAAAGATTTCCAGTTTCTTTGTCTCCATTGTTGCCTCAAATAAGAGAAGATTTCCATCAGCCCAGCAACACAGTGAACTTCAAGTCAAGCATGAGATGTCGCTCCTCTTTTACTCCCTTCTGCTTTAAAGAAAAACAAGAACTCCAATAAAGTGCATAAAACACCCAGTGGCAACTTGCATGACATCATTAGAAGACATATCTACTGTACTGACAAGTTTTAAAGTAAATTTTAAAAAATGGTCATCATTTCTCTTTATAAGAAGATCTCAGAGTGGTTTCCCAGACATGGATTAAGCCTCATCCTAGACTAGCAAATAAAAATACAAATTCCACAAAGACCCAAGTTTTTAGCCTAAGACTGCTTAATTCATGTCCGGGAAACTAACCTTGAATGGTCTTAATGAAAGGCTAAAGACTACCTTAGAAGCTATTCTACTTCACTGCTCCAACTTCAGCTAAACTGCAAGGGGGACTTAAAGGATTCAATAGCCAAGGTGCAATCAGTTCAATGACACAGTGGTACAAAGAGCGAAGGCCAAGGTCCTTTACCTGCTGTGGCCTCCATTTACACCCAGCTGTGTGAGACAGTGTGTGTTAAACTGAACAATATATGGCAAACCCAGGGCTGAAAAACAGAACTATATTACCAATTAATCTAGGCTAAAAGGATTTCTGTAGTGTGACTAAAAGAACCTTATCAACATCAGAACTGGTTCTGTACCCACTTCCATATGAGACAACAGAGGTATTAAGATGACTCCACAGAGCAACTCTGTGGAAGCTTGTGCTTTCCCAAGTTCGGAGGCAAGTCTGACTCTCTAGAACAGTACAGGCAGGCACAACTCAGGCATTCACAACAGCCACATTTATGGTAAATCTGCTGGATTTAAATAAACCAGAATTATCCTTTAAATATGTTAAGATATCCAGGTTTTTAATTTATTTTTTTTATTTTAAAATTAAAGCAGTTAGATGTCTGTGTCTTTTTTTGTACTAACTTGTAGAGGGTGAGATCTGTCTGTAAGTCAGCAGAAACCTTGGAGATGGGTGGTTGAGGGTGTCTCGTGTCCTGAGGGTGACGTGCGTCAATGGCCTCCTGGGGTGTCAGGTGAACAGTGATGGGAATGACAGGTAAGATGCTAATGTACCTGTAAAAGGACAATTACGTAATGGATATAAAAAAAAAAACTGAAAGAACCATCAATGTAGATTCTATATTTGGTCATTGTGAATAAAAAATATAATTTAAAACCTTTAGACCTTTAAAGTGGGAATGACTAAATTCATTTTGGTTACATACTTGTTACCTTGGGGTAAATATGACTTCTACAGTTTTTTCCTGTTCTGTAATAAATAAGCAAAACTCAAATTTTCCAAAGAAGACCATCACAAACACTAAAAAAGCCTCCAGCAGCACTCACCTCTTTGCTAGAGTGATGTTGTAATAGCTGAAGAGCGATGGCCAGTGCCTGAAGGACAGTCTCCTCCATCCTTCCTCATCTTCCTCCCCCCAGGTAATCTGAGGTACAGCAGATGGGGACTGAGGGAGGGACCTCACCCTTGGAGGGCCATGGTGGCCCTGTGATTGGTTCTCAGGCAAAGGAGTTGGATCTGGTGCAGGGTGGATGCTCAAGGTGCTGGTAGGATCCCACCTCGAAAAACCGGGGACAGCTCCCAGGTGAGGGGAAGACTGCCTCCTCCGGGGTCTCCTAAGGGGCTTTGTTCAGACACCTGTGCAGCCAGGTAGGTGCGGATTACGGCTGGGTCAGTGTACACAAGGATGCCGATCCAGATCACTGTGCCAGCCTGAAAATAAAATGATTTAAAAAAAATAAATAAATCATTAATAAAATTTTTTAAACAGGGGTCAAGTTCAATGTACATGATCATTCAGCCGATATTTAAGATGTTAGTAAGTGGTCAGATAATGTTGGCTTTGTGTAGACACAGTATTAAGTTCAGAGTGTAAATGCAAAGTTATTCCATTCATTCTAAAGCTAAAAGAGGCATTCAGCCACACTGACAACAAAAACAGTGATTCCATAGAACAAAGGCAAAAGCTGAGAGCTGAAGACAAATGCCACAAAAACATTTAGTCAGTTCTGAGTGCGTCTTCTCACCATGATGATGCGCTGAGCCAGGCGTGTGCGAGCCAGGAAGTACACCACACGCAGCCTCTTGGGAAGCCTCAAGTTTCTAAAGGCTGGGGTTTGCAGAGTGATCGTATGCGGAGACGGCCGCGGTGGAGGGGGCACCTCACGCGTACGCAGGGGGCCCGGCTTGGGAGGAGGCATACCCGCTTCGGCCGGCAGGCGGCGGTTCAGGTCGGCCAGCTAAAGGGAAATAATGAGGTTTAGACATCTGTTTACACTCAGTGCTTTTCCACACTAAGTCATTAGTGTCAATAAAAAAAACTTTTGAAAATACTGGTCAGTGAAACGGCTTAAGAAAAGAAAAAAGAAAAAAGAAAAAAAGAAAAACAAACAAACAGCTGATGCCTGATAGCCCCAACGATGTTCATGTTTCTCTTGACTCTTAGATCCATCCAGACAGAGACACTAGCTTTCAATTTGGTTTAGAAATGCTGTCATATCCAACTGTCCTGCCGGTTGGTTCATAGAAATTTCTACAACTACCAAAAGGCATAACGTAACATACCATACATAATGTATAACTCTTGTTACTTAAATATGATGTCAAATGCAACAAGTTCTTAACTGAGAAAAAGACTTGAACTAGGATTTGAAAGTATGCATGCGTGTTCCTCACCTCCATGCGGCGAATATCTATGGAGAGCACGGTGGTGAAGAAAAACATCTGCAGGAAGAAGTCAGACACCAGCCCCACAACAGCAAATAAACAGAATTCCTAAGAAAAAACAAAACAGAAGAGACATTAACCACATACACACACATATTTCCCACCTAGCTTGATTTAGCAGTGTGCTTGGTTATTTAAAAAAAATTTTTTTTAAATGGTGCAGTTCCTGAAACAGTGCCAACATTTTTCTCTTACCTGGATAGCTGGCACAAGAGTGAAATATCCAATGAGGATTATGCACAGCTCTGTGGCCATGTTCTTCATGATAGACCAGCTCTCATTACTAAGGCCTGAAGAAGCAAAGAGCAACAATCAGGGAAGACAAACTAAATATATATGCTAGATTCTGTGCTAGGTCCAATTTTATTTACGTTGTACATGCTTCCCTGAGGCAGTATTATTAGAAAGCATTGCATCAATTTTCATTGTTATGCAGATGACACTCAGCTTTATTTATCCATGAAGCCAGATGATACACATCAATTACTTAAACTGCAGGAATGTCTTAAAGACATAAAGGCCTGGATGACCTCTAATTTCCTGCTTCTAAATTCAGATAAAACTGAAGTTCTTGCACTCTGCCCCACACATCTTAGAGGCATGGTGTCTAACCAGATACTTACTCTGGATGGCATTACTTTGGCCTCCAGTAACACTGTGAGAAATCTTGGAGTCATTTTTGACCAGGATATGTCCTTCAATGCACATATTAAACAAATATGTAGGACCGCTTTTTTACATCTGCGCAATATTTATAAAATTAGAAACATCCTTTCTCAGACTGATGCTGAAAAGTTAATCCATGCATTTATTACTTCTAGGCTGGACTACTGTAATTCATTATCATCAGGCTGTCCTAAAAGCTCCCTGAAAAGCCTTCAGCTGATCCAAAATGCTGCAGCTAGAGTACTGACAGGGACTAGAAAGAGAGAGCATATTTCTCCCATATTGGCTTCTCTTCATTGGCTCCCTATTAAATCTAGAGTAGAATTTAAAATCCTTCTTCTAACATACAAGGTCTTGAATAATCAGGCCCCATCTTATCTCAAAGACCTCATAGTACCATATCACCCCAATAGAGCACTTCGTTCTCAGACTGCTGGCTTACTTGTGGTTCCTAGGATACTTAAAAGTAGAATGGGAGGCAGAGCCTTCAGCTTTCAGGCCCCTCTTCTGTGGAACCAGCTCCCAGCTTGGATTCAGGAGACAGACACCCTCTCTATTTTCAAGATTAGGCTTAAAACTTTCCTTTATTATCAAGCTTATAGTTAGGGCTGGATCAGGTGACCCTGAACCACCCCTTAGCTATGCTGCTATAGGCCTAGGCTGCTGAGGGAGGTCCCTTAATGCACTGTTTCTTCTCATTCACCTTTATTTACTTGTTTATACTTCACTCTGTATTTAATCATTATTATTAATCTCTGGCTCTCTTCCACAGCATGTCTTTTGTCCTGTCTCTCTCCCCTCAGCCCCAACCGGTTGCAGCAGATGACTGCCCCTCCCTGAGCCTGGTTCTGCTGGAGGTTTCTTCCTGTTAAAAGGGAGTTTTTCCTTCCCACCGTTGCCAAGTGCTTGCTCATAGGAGGTCGTTTTGTAGGGTCTTTACCCACAATACAAAGTGCCTTGAGGCGACTGTTTGTTGTGATTTGGTGCTATATAAATAAAATTGAACTGAATTGAATATTTAATAAGCCAGAACTGAACTGGACTGTCCAAACTTACCTTGAGCTATGCGCAGTTTGACCTCAAGGTCGACAGGGGTGGAAACCACAGACTTTGTGAGCACCAAGACGTTCTCCAGGCCAATTACCACCACCAGATAGGGGAAGATCTCACTGCAGGAAGAAAACTTTTTGAGTAATGCTGTCTTTACCAGACCATTTGTTCTGGAGTCACCAGACTTTTCCACTCCTTTCCAGCGAGTTTGGTTTCACTACATTTTATTTATAGGAGCGGCAAATTGCAAAACTTATAATTTACGGAGCCTTTATATCATAAAGACAATGTTAAATGTTTAACAATGTTAAAGAGAAAAGCACAACAATTCCCACTAAGGGAATCAGACCTACAAGCAGAACTGCTGATAAATAATAACGTAATTTATTAATCACAGTGACCGGCTACATCTAAATTATAAAAGACAAAAGTACTTTAAACTGACTTTAATAAAGAAGACTTAATAATGCCAACTGCCAAGGCAGCAAGTGAATATATGTTCACTACTACTTTTCCCAAAAAAACAAAAAAAAAGTAAATTATGGTTACATTTTTTTTTCAATACCTGGCAAACACCTGTTGGGAATTTCCCAGAGATTAGTATGTGTGTCAGATTAGTTTCAGAGTAGATAAGCGTGAGATGAGGTAAGTGTATAACTGGGTCACAGACACAGTAACACTGTACATAATAATAACACAAACACACACACACACACACACACACTATCTGTATCACTATCTCAGTGGCTTTGTGTATGGAGCCGATCATGACTCTGCAGAATGTGCATGTTGTATTCATAGTTTGGTATGCTGACCTTGAGGTGTGTTTATGCAAGCACAGCCCACGGAGGACTTGCGTGGATCATAGTCAGTGGTTGGGTAACCAAGTGCCATTGTCACGCCATAATGTCTGCATCCTAATAAACCTCTCGTGATTGGACAACCGTTGAATGTCAATATCTGAATATATCTGCCTCATATTTTAGCCCAACCCACTTCCACACTCGGTTCTTCCCTTCTCATCACTGTTTGCCTCGTGATGTGAACATTAACAGAACTCCATGTACAAATCAATACAGAGGAAGAGGAAAGTCAAAAGTCAGGTATGCGCACGAGAGTTGGTAAAGAATGATATAACTGACAGCCAGCTAGAGCAGTTAATATTAACAGGATATAGCTGAATGTCAATAACAGCATGAAGACAACAATGAAATGACTGCAGACGTCGTTTCAACTGTGATTCAGAAGTTAAATTAATTTCACTCCAAACTTTTAAAAAATGTTAAGTAGTAAGTGTTTTCAGGCTGGTTTACAAAGCATGTGTATAATAAAAATCTACTCAAAAAACAGTTCACATGGTACACAAGCTGTAAGGAACGTGCAAGTGGCTCCAACCACAGTTTGAATTTAAAGGGACTGTGGAAGTTACACTGAAAGGCACTGTGTGCTCCAAACAATCCCACGTAATTCCTTTAACGAAAGCCAAGTCATCTTTTAGTAACTCCTATTGGCCATGCTGATGGGCATTTTGGAAAAAAACTCCATAAAGTACAGGTGATTAATGCAGTCACTGACTGCAAAGGATTTTCAGCCACGTGTGAAAAACAATCCTCACATTTAAAATTCTTTAAAAAAAAACCAACAAAAAAAACCCATCATGTCCTCCTTCATTCACATTATGCATAAAGCCTAGAGCCCACAGGTATCATGTAATGTTGTAATAGAGGTCACCTAATGCTGCGTTTTCACAATAAATAAATAAATAAAATCATCCTCCAAATAGTTCTGGACCCAAATGTATTTTCTGGTTATTTGGTTATGAAATACGCAACACATTATCCACAGCACGTTGATCAATTTGGTCAGTTTTCAGATTGTTGTTCTTTAGTCACTTGGATATATAGATTTTTTTTTAATTCTTAAAAAGGTTTCTAGTGTTTACGCAGCTTCAGCTTTAAGCAGGATGTGCATAATATAACCTGCCCATTAACTAACACGTGTGTGTTGTTTTCTAGGTACAACCAGAAAGGATAATGTTGACAAAATAATTTTAGTTTGGACCACATTAGCTGATTTTGAAGTAGTCTCTGCATTCCTTAGCTTGAATGCAGCAGCTTAAATCTAATAACCATCTGCTCACAAAATGACACACAAACAAATTTTGTCAATTTGTGTCTGCTCCTAGCAGACTAACAAGAGCAGAGACCAGATGCATTTTAATCTTCAGACACTGAAGTATGTAGAAAAGGGTTTTTACCCTCCATTGAGCGTCGGTGTCAGTCCAAACAGTGTGCACAGACCCACAGACATGAGCAGAGAGCTGAGGACTGTGACCACAGCAGCCAGAGCCAGGCCCCACTTAGATTTCACCATGTCGATCTTACCTGCAAGGAAGAAGAAAAAAAAAGAAAAAAAAAGATGTGTTGAGGACTGGACACTGTAACCATGCATACAGCTATTCAAAACTTCAGCCAGACCTTTTCTTAAACCAATCCTTCAAAATGATGGTGATCAGCTGGAGAAGGCATTTCAGTTTTTCCACACTTACAATTTTTTTTAAATGGCAGTTGACACTGAACATCAGGTTTGCTGATAAAACATGCAGGAGTTATGAAACTGCGCAGGCCATGCATAACTTTTCTCTGAAATGTCAATTCTGAAACTTTCTACATTGTAAAATAAAATATTAAATTAATAAAATGACACAGGTAGCCTCAAACATTACATTTGTGACTTTCCAGAGTGGAAGGAGAGGCTGCTCTCAGAACAGAACAGATGACAAAACGATGGTGAGACAAAACTTTCCGACCCTGATGTATCATAAATAAGAACAGACCTCAAACCAACTCTTTCGAGGAAAAAGAGCTTTGTTGTATTATCGGAAAAAAGTAACATAGCAGACCCTTTTGACCTTTCAGTTTTCCTTGAGCCTCAGGAGAACAGAAATGAAGATGTACAGCTTCATCTTTCACACACATTCTTTCCACTGTCTTTTATTGGTGTATCGACCCTGTTTCATATCATACTTTCTAAATAAATTCCCTCCTTTTTATTATTAAATGTCAATTTCACAAAACAGAGCACTTATACAGCTGCAGTAATTGCAGAGTCTTGCTGAGTAAATAACAGGTTTGCTTAGAATTACACACTTCAGTGTTCAAAAAGATGCAGGATTTTTTCCTCACCTCTTTTCACTGTGCCTAATACACTTCCAGCCCAGTCGGTCCTGAATGCGTAACCAATGTTGCTTCACTTTTCAGTTGGCATAAAAGCCAGGCAATGTTGGTTACACATGTAACGTCATTACACAAAGAGCTGGAAACCCAAAGAGTAGGAAAGATGTGCTAACAACAAACATATAAAAGGTACTTCTCTTGAACTATGAAGACACCAAGATAAAAAAAGATAACAATTAACCACTGGGTCTTCAATTGCTCAGCTCCCAGGAATGCATAAACACTTGTGTTTGGCTCTTGGTGTATTTTCCTCATAGCTGAGACATTTTAGAAGAAGCAGACTGAGAGGTAACTGGCAGCACCCGGATTTAGTTAAAACAGATGCTCAGTCTTTGTTTCAGGTTTGTGCCAAAGTAGCTGCAAGTCTGGTTATGAATTATTAACCCATATTACATTATGTTGAATAGGGAGGATGACAAATAATAGAAGGAAAGCCTGAGAGACACAGATCAAGCATAACATTATGACCACGTGGCTACAATGTGACCCAAGCTGGCAAAAGGAGTCGCAAGTCGCAGGGCTGATTCTTATGCCAATAAAGCTATGAATCAATGCACGGTGCTGCGGGTAATTTATGGGTTCACGGGTTGTTCTTAGCAACAAGGGAGAGACGGCTTTTGTTTTAAGCGCTCATATTGCCTAGTAACTCTGATAACATCACTGGTAGCACGTACGAAACATGTAAGCGGTCTCACCATTACTGCTAAGAACGTCCCGTGAACCCGGACGTCATCAGCCCCTGTGACTCGCAGCTCCTTTTGCCAGATCGGGTCACATATTGTGTTGGTCTCCCTTTTGCTGTCAAAACAGCCCCGACCTGTTGAGGCATGGACTCCACTAGCCCCCTTAATGGGACTAATGGCCTAGTGAAACATGATTCATCAGACCTTCTTCCACTGCTCTGCGGTTCAGTTCTGATGCTCAGGTGCCCATCGTTGGGGCCCCGTTTCGTTGGGGCCCCGTTTCGTCTGGGGCCCCGTTTCGTTGGGGCCCCGTTTCGTTGGGGCCCCGTTTCGTTGGGCCCCGTTTCGTTGGGGCCCCGTTTCGTTGGGGCGCCCCCGTTTCGTTGCGGAGCCCCGTTTCGTTTGGTTGACAGGGGGTCAGCAAGGGCACCCTAATTGGTCTGCAGCTATGCAGCCATATACACAACAAACTGTGGTGCACTGTGTATTCTGACACTCTCCTATCAGAACCAGCATTAATTCTTTTGGCAATTTGAGCTCCAGTAGCTCATCTGTTGCATCGGACCACACAGGCCAGCCTTCACTCCTCGTGTATCAGTGAGCCTTGGCTGCCCATGACCCTGTCACTGGTTCACCATGGTCCTTTCCTTGGATCTCGACAGATACTTAGCATCACAATTTAGCCCTTGTCAAACCTGCTTAAACCTGCCCGTTTTTCCTGCTTCTAACACATCAACACCACAACAGTAGCCATAATGAAGAAATATAAGGTTATGCTTGATTGGTGTATAAACTACTAGAACTATTAGAAAAAATAAATAAACAAATAATAGGGGCACTTTACCTGATGTTCTCTTTGATAACAAGAGGTTTTCCAGTATGAAAAATTATGTCTCTCTATAGGATTCATGAAGAAACATTACTTTCTTATTTTATCTTTTAAATATTCTACTGCAACAACAAGTGCATTTTAGGTTTCAAATGTAAGTAATTAATCACTTTGAAGGTGAAAATTAATTTTGAATACTCTGAGTGTGTTTGTATGCACGTGAGTGTGTGTGTGTGTGTTCCCTGAGCTAATGTTTGTGCTGGCAAGTAGCCAATGGTTTGCTGGGCGCATTCTTACAGCGGTGTGCAATGTTCCCATGTGAGGATTATCCCTGCACCAGACAGGGACAACCTTGGCACAAGCAATACGTAATGGAACCAAGCACCAGACATAACAT
>JAMQGT020002680.1:0-5000 GCA_024447675.2 Pterophyllum scalare
GAGCAGTACCCTCCATGGAGAAGAAGACTAGAGACTAAGATAAAGGCACCACAAAGGGAAGTTAGCTAGCTATCAGAGCTGCAGAAAGGTGTGATTAAGACAGGGGTGTCTAAGAAATACCTGAGGCCTTAGAGACTGCTAAGCAATGACTCACAGCCTTGGCTAACCGCCTAAAGAGGTATACCAGAGAGATAGAAGCCAGGTAAATAAACCAGATGTTCTCCACAGAACCATCCAAGGTGTACCCCCAGCAGCAGGGGAACAATATGAGAACAGGCCTCCACCAAGGCCAGATACGAAGCAATACTGGAAGAAAATATGAGAGAAGGATGCGTCACACAACACCAGTGCTCAGTGGCTACTGGATCTAAGAGCAGACCACAGCAACCTCCCTGAACAGGATCCAGTAACCATCACAGTGGCAGACATCCAGGAAAGAATCTCAGATATGATGAGCTGGACAGCACCAGGCCCTGAAATGATTCACACCTACTGGCTAAAGAAGCTAACTGCACTTCATGAGTGCCTGGCAGCACAAATGAACCAGCTGCTAATGGATAACGTGCACCCAGATAGGTCCTGATACTCAAGGACCCCCAGAAGGGACCAGTCCCATCCAACTATCAGACACTAACCTGCCTCAGTACAACATGAAAACTCCTGTCAGGCATCTTAGCAGCTAAGATGAGCAGGTACGTGGCTCAATACAGGAGCAGGGCCCAGAAAGGAATTGGCAGAGATACCAGGGGAGCAAAACACCAGCTACTGGTAGATACTAGGTCTTACAGTCACGTGAGACTGTAAGACCCGACTGACCAACCTGTTCACCGCCTGGACTGACTACAAGAAAGCCTATGACTCAGTACCGCACACATGGATCCTGGAATGCCTAGAACTGTACAAGATCAACAGGACCCTCAGAGCCTTCATCAAGAACTCAATGGGAATGTGGAGAACAACACTAGAGGCCAACTCCAAGCCCATCACACAAGTCAAAATCAAGTGCGGGATTTACCAAGGAGATGCCCTGTCCCCACTGCTGTTCTGCATAGGCCTGAATCCCCTCAGCCAGATCATCAACAAGACTGGCTACGAATACCAACTACAAAATGGTGCAACCATCAGACAACTCCTCTACATGGATGACATCAAGCTGTATGCCAGGAGTGAATGAGACATTGATTCACTGATCCACACCACACAGATCTACAGCAGTGACATCAACATCTGACTGGAGAGCTGTAATCAGATGGTAACAAAGAGAGGGAAGGTAGTCAGAACTGAAGGGACTGCACTACTAAAAGGCAACACTGCAGAGATTGAGGATAGCTAAAAGTACCTTGGGATCCCACAGGCGATCGGGAACAATGAAGAGGCCACTAGGAAAGCTGTAACGACCAAACAACTGCAGAGAGTAAGGCAAGTCCTGAGGAGTCAGCTGAATGGGAAGAACAAGATCCAGGCAAGCCACACCTACGTCCTGCTGGTGGTCATCAGATACCCTGCTGGGATAATAAGCTGGCCAAAGGAAGCGATAGAAGCCACTGACATCAAGATGTGAAAGCTCCTTACCGTGCATGGAGGGTTCCACCCCAAAATCCAGCACCTGGACTGGCCAGCCTGTAATCTAAGTGAATACCTCAGGCAGCAGACACCCAGGAAAGATGAGAATAAACTAGATAAACCTTAGAGCAGAATTAAACATGTCTAAGTCTGTTAGACTGCAGCTATAGCTGCCAGTGCACGATTGCCACAAGCTGTCCGCTAGGTATCAACTGTGCTAATTCAAGTCGAACTGAACTCAACTGGACCTAAACTGTAGTATCTTTGGGAGCATTTTTAATGTACTGACAGCCTTTCAACAAATCACAGACTTTGTTGAAAACAAAACAAAGTGATTCTAGCCATACAGAATACGGCTAGAATCACTTTGTTTGTTTTTTAGCAAGCCAATAACAGGGATCAACACCATGTGTAACTAAAACATGAAAATAAATACCAGTTTTTTTAGAACTGAATCCTACATTCAGTATGAACTGGTAAAACATGTAGAAATGGGGGCTCATTATCGCTTACTTTTGACTCCAAGGATCAATACAAATAGGCCACATTTTCTGCCTGGATAATGATATATTAATATATTTAATGACCCCTCTCTCTGTTGCTCCTCTTTCCTCTCTATCCAGCACATGCACCAACTAAACACACATGCACATATTTCCCTGCGTGCACACCACAACAGAAGGAAAGTAATCAATTTTATCAGGAATGTAATCCTCCCAAGTTATCCCTGTTGTATTTGTTCCATCAAACATGACAGATGTCGTCATGTGTGCACATTTAAGTATATTTGTACAAGTATACATGTGTGTTTGCCTGCATGGATGTCTCCATTCGTGCCTCAATGATGAATCATAGATTGTCAAATACTGTTTTTAGGGCAGCTGCGGCAGAAGGTTCAGGGTTACAGAAGAAGAATTGACAGATTATTCTGCTGTCGCTGACAGAAAACCGATACACACACACACACACACACACACACACACACACACACACACAAATCCCCTTCCTCTATAAAGAACAAATATAAACACATGCATATCAGATGCATAACGCATGAATGCACTTTACAGCCACATCACTCTGTCCATACCAACACCCCACTTTCTTGGGACCTTCTCAATTACTAAATGCATGCACACACACACACACACACACACACACACACACACACACACCCCCACACACACACACACAGAGTTAGGGCTCAGGACCTCCTGAGGGTGCTAGTGGGCATGGTTGATTGACCCTGCCTCACCAATCTGCCCAGCTCTCTGCCAGAAAAATCAACCAATTAAAAGATGCAGACACCACAGCAGTGGTGGTGCGGTGGAGGTGTGTGTGTGTGTGTGTGTGTGTGTGGGTGGGGGGGGGGTGTTAACAGCAGCTGTGATGCTGAACTGGGAAGCTCTCCCTCTCTCAGGTTCTAAGTGAATTAGCTCTGGTTGCCTTATTTACTTTGGTGTCCATGAACTGCACAGAAACCTCAGTGATAGATTTAAAATAAAACCACTGATCACAGATGGCTTCAGATGAGCACGTTTAGGAGCGCGCAAGAGATATTTTTTCCACAGAATTACTGCATATAGCTCAATATGAAATCAGCAGGGAATTGTGGAACTGAATCAATGCAGCTCGACCATCAAAACGCAGATTCTAAGAGGAAGGCGTAGATGCAGCTGATCTCACTCTGATCATCCATCTGGTGGATCGGTGCTGACTGAAATGTTCATTTCATATGAGTCTGAAATGCAAATTCTGATTCAAAATTCAAGCGACAAACATGGAGGGAGGAAGAGACGAATGCATAAATTTAATTAAACAGAGATGGGCGAACCTCAAAACTGCAATATTTTCCTCTCGGCCCCAAGAGCTCCAAAGATTTAACAGAGATGCTCCTCATATTTTTTAACTTGAATTAAATGATTAATTGTTTAGAAACTGCTCGTTTCAAAGGCCCAAAGTTATTCACTTAAAAAGTGGGAAAGTAAGCAAACCTGCACATTTCAGAGGGTGGAACGAGGGAAGGTGCAGCTCAAACGCCTTTTTTTTTTTTTTTAAGAATCGAGCACTCGATTATTTATTTCAGCACTAATTTAAATCTTCTATGGAACAAGCTGCAGAAAAAAACAAAACTAGAAACTCTGTGCTCACACTACATCAGAAAATATAATTGCATGCAGCACCTCAAAAAGAGTGAACGGCAGTTTGCACAAAAAATGTGTGCACCAGCCAAGTTGGATCATCCTTACCCTCAACAACTTAACCAAGAGACACTGCAGGAGACTGTTTGCCTTTGGCAACGCACAAATGAGTACACAGCAAAGTTGGTCCTCCGGTATCTGCACCAAACATCATGCTGTCATCAGAACCTGTCAGCCTCTCCTGTCTCAGCCTGACTGGCAGGCAGGAGTCAGCAGCAGAATAATACAGAGCTTAACAACGTGTGTGTGTCTGTGTGTGTGTGCGTGTGTGTGTGTGTGTGTGTGCGTGGGGGGAATTATATCTCTTAGACAACGAACACGTGCACAGGAATCAGGAGTTCAGAAGCACATCTCTTACTTACATATGCTGGGAGAACTCAGGCGCCTCATCGTTGACGTTTGCCATCCTAATCCGTACCGTCGTCGTGCCTGTTCGAGGAACCTCCCCCTTGTCGATGGCCATGACCACGAACTCGTACAGATGATTCGGTCTCTCGTAGTCCAAAGGTCCCGCAGGGAAGATTGTTCCATGAGGGGAAATGGTGAAGTCTGGACTTAGGGTGTAATAGGTCAGCTCTGCATTCTCCTCTGAGTCACAGTCGTTGGCTGAAACTAAAGATGAGAAGACAAACAAAAAGAGGTCAGAAGGGACACAAAGAGACAGCAAAGGTTGGATTTAGCACTGCTGTGGATGGTAACAGCCACAGGATGGAAGCCAAAGGTGTTTTTCTTGCTTTCTCAATCATTTCTTGTAGTATATGCACATAAAAGATACTTTCAAATGTCCACATTTATGTTTGATATTCAGTTGTTCTGCTTTTTTCCTGTAATCCCTCCCTTTACACACAATACAACCAAATGAGACAAAAAACAAAGTGTGTTTAAAAGGCTGAAAAATCCCATTAAAAACACGAGCACCTGGTTAAAGCACCTTAAAGTCTTTTTGGATATGATCCCATGAGAGTAGCAGAGCTATTTTCAGGTCTCTCCACTGATTCTTTTACTATTGGGCTCAGGACTCTGGCTGCGCCCACTGCAGGAACCTCACAACATGTTCCTGAAGCTCCCGTGGTTTCCTGGCGGTAAGCTTCAGGTCATTGTTTTGGTAAATTGAATCTAACTCTGTGACCTTGAAAAGGTTTCACTCAGGATTGCTCCATTTTATTTCGAGCCCCCTTTCTTTAGCCGTTTTTCTCTGCTTAAGACTTTAAAATTTGTATTAAAAGATGTTTTTCT